>CABHPH010160826.1:42718-64369 GCA_902168325.1 Peromyscus nudipes | reverse complement strand
TTTTTTTTTTTTTTTGGTTTTTTCGAGACAGAGTTTCTCTGTATAGCTTTGCGCCTTTCCTGGAGCTCACTTGGTAGCCCAGGCTGGCCTCGAACTCACAGAGATCCGCCTGCCTCTGTCTCCCGAGTGCTGGGATTAAAGGCATACGCCACCACCGCCCGGCGACACTACCATTTCTGACAGGATCAAGGAAAGATGTAAGCTTCGGAGCACAGAGGCTCAGAGTTGCAGAATTCACTCAGGGCCCCTGATTTCCCTTAGCCTCCGTTTTCTCCTTTGGAAAGTAAGCTGTGGGATGGTGTCCAGGCCGACGTGTCAGTGAATGTCATGCTCTCATTTGAATTCCAGCCCCCACTCTAGAGGCTTTCAAGGGGCTTCCCTGATCCTCCCCTCAGAATGACAGCACATCTGTCACAGAGTGGTGTTCTGATCCGGGCCTGTCCTGCAGATAGATTCCCAAGCCTCTCCTTGTGTGAGTGGTGTTCAGATTCAGGGAGTCTCTAATTGCATGTCCCCAGCTTCTGATTCCAAAGGGAGTGAGGAGTAGGGCCTCCGTGGTGGTGGTGGTGGTGGTGGATACTCACATGCACACAGTAAGGCTCTAGCAAGGTCCATGACCACGGGCAGCTACCTGCTCTCAATTTCGCCATCGGTGCCGCCTGTCAGTTCTTGGGGGGGGGGGGCGGGCTCTTTGGAAGCATACAGAGCAAGAGGCACTGGGCACATGCTGGGGAAAGCATAAGCATTGCAGGGCAGGCTCACAGGAGGCCCCCAAGGGAG
The DNA here is from genome assembly GCA_902168325.1 of Peromyscus nudipes. Lineage (NCBI taxonomy): Eukaryota > Metazoa > Chordata > Mammalia > Rodentia > Cricetidae > Peromyscus > Peromyscus nudipes. The sequence continues at coordinate 63,589 of CABHPH010160826.1, read as the reverse complement.
ACCACCTACCCAAAAGGTGTGACACCTCATCTTCATGGGCATCCCAAACCCATCCTGAGAGCCACCGTCTCTTCTCCTAATTACGGACAAAGTCATGTTCAAATAAAGCTGTGTTCTTCATGTAGAAACTGAGGCCACTGTGTGATCACACCAACCTCCCTCATGAAGGAAGCTGGCTTGTACCCAGGCCCTTTCCCTTAAGGAGTCTCCGGGAGAACTGAGTTGATGTCCTCTCCACTTATGCTGGCAGAGTGTCTGCACAGCCTCTGTTTAAACTGCTCTCCTATTACGACAGTGAGAGCCAGGGAGAGGGTCACTCTCCCCGGCTTGTAGAGACAAATGCACCTCATCCTGCATTCCCCATGGCTTCTCTTTAGGAAACTCTTCCAGCAGGGGGTGGACCTGCTCATCCCCAATCTTGTCTACTGCTGTGTCCACTTCCTCCCCTTACATGTAGGCTGGAGCAAACACCAACTGTTTCTCAGACAAAGCTTCTCTTGGTCCAGAAATATCTATACCAATGGTGCTGGCAATGGCAAAATGCTTTAGCAAATCAACTTAAAAGAGGAAAGATTTTTGCTCACTGTATCAAAGGTCACATGACCATTTTTCCTGGGCTTGATACAGGGAGAACACCCTGGTGGAAGGTTGTGGCAGGAAAGCTCCTCACCTCTGGCAGGTAGGAAGCTGACAGAGAAGGACTTGGGGACAAGACAGGCCCTTCAGGGTGTGCCTCCAGTGACCTGATTCCTCTAGCCAGGCCTCCCTTCCTGGGAGTCCATTGAGCTTTGGATACATCTACTGCAGGAGAAGGAGCGGTCCAAAGTCCACCAGATGTCAACAGTCCCTCCACACTTGAGCCTTCAGGTGAAAGTGTCTAAATTCACACAACGACAGGCTAGATGTGAATTGTCCTCCAAAGACCTGTGTGGAGAAGAAGGCTTGGTTCTTACCCCGTGGCGCTACTGTGAAATGGTAAAACTCTGAAAGTGTGGGGTCTTATGGGAAAAACTTACGTCACTGAGGACATGAACCAGCACCCCCACCACCCCCAACTTCTCTCCTAACCACCATGAGGTAAAGAGCTTCCTCTGCCACACACTCTTGCCTTGAAAACATGAGCTGGAATAAACCTTCCCTTCGCTAAATTGATTGTCTAGGGTAATTTGTTACAGTGATAGAAAGTTGACCAGCAGTCATCTCTGGCTCAGCTCTGACTTTGCCCTCTGATGAGTACCATTTGCTGTACCCATTGTCCTGGCCCTCTGCTTGGGCTGCCCCTGCAACAGATCACAAAATCCATCTGTGTCTATGCACTGGATCTCCATCAAAGAAAGGAAAGGTCCCAAGAGGAGATTGTTGGGGTACCAATGAGAACCTTATACTGTGGAGCTTTCCTTACCCAGGGGCATGGAGCAGAGCCCAGCTGCTTTGGTAGACTCCATGCATGCTGAAGGCCCACTTCCAGTATCCTAGACAGTGCCTTCTACATATGCCCTCTGGTGAAGGGGGCAGGCGACTGCTACCTCTTTTATAAAGGAAATAATCCCTTCATGAAGGATCTGCACTGAGAACCACATCACCATCTAAAGGAATGGTTCTTAACCTGTGGGCCATGACCCCCTGGGGTTGAATGACCTTCTCACAGGGGTCACATATCAGATATCCTGAATATCAGATATTTACTTTACAATTCATAACAGTAGCAAAATTATAGTCATGAAGTAGCAATGAAATAATTTTGTGGTTGGGGGTCACCACAACATGAGGAACTGTATTAAAGGATTGCAGCATTAGGAAGGTTGAGAACCACTGCTCTAAAGGCCCTGCCCCTTAATGCCATTGCACTGTGAATTAGAGATTAAAACAAACCTGGGGGTAGGGTTACAAACCACAGCAGGCTCCTGCTTGATTTTATTTGGGATTCCTTTGGAATTCTGCCTCAGTCTCTCCTATCCCCTGAACTTTGACTTGGACAGTGGTAGAGAGAGGCTGACAGACAGAGGGAGGAAGAAAAAAGTACGAGAGAGAGAGAGAGAGAGAGAGAGAGAGAGAGAGAGAGAGAGGGAGAGATGAGGTAAGGCAGAAGAAGCAGATGGGCCTAGGGAGAAGAGAGGTAGAAGGAGAAAGGGTAGAAAGGAGGGGGGTGATGGAATCAGAGAGAGAAACCCTGTGGTGAGAGGGGAGGGGAGAGGAGGGCAAGCCTGGCCCAGGCAGCATCAGAACACTGGTTGGCCCTGCAACATCTTCCTCCAGCATGCAGCCCAGCACACGGCGGTAGCGCTGGACCCGCCACTTGGCTGTCTCTGCTGAGCCCAGGCCTCTGTACCTGACCTCAGCCCAGCTGCTGGAACCTTCCTGCTCTTCTGCTGCAGCTGCCAGGCCCCCCTGCCTGCTCTGAGGTCCACAGCCTGGGGAGTGGGCAGCAGCATCCATCCGTTCTCCTCGTCTGTCTGTGCCAGGGAGGGAAGCGAGCCCATCATGTGCCATCAGCCTATCCAGAAACCCATGGCATTTGGCACGGGGATGAGACATGTGGCTCCTGTGACAGTGTCTTGCCTTCCTAATTAGGGACTTACTGAGGGGTGTGTTGAAATCAGCTGGCATTTCCTGGGTTCAACAAATAGGAAGCCAGTATCTCCCCCTGGGCTAGCATGCTCCCAAGGATTCGGAAGCCTCTTCTTTTCCTGTTTCTTGTAATTTCCCTAATATCCCCACCCAGTGGGAACCACCCCATAAGGAGCAGGGTTCTGATGGGATGCATGACATGTCAGGCAGGGTCAGCTTCTGAAGGGAAACCTGGGCTCTGTGAGGTCCCAGAGTCTGAGCTCTGCTGCCCTCCAATTCTGCGGACCCAGGGATAGGAGCTAACTGTGGGTGGGCTTCAGGAGCCAGTTTGGCGGGTATCAGCCAGCTACAACCCTCCCACACTCCCCATGTTATGGAGACCATGTCATAAACTTCAGGAGACAGAATGAGTCAGCTGCATAATTTTTAAAGAGATGAGGATCTTTTTAATTCCTTCTCTTCGTCATCCTTTGTGCTTTCCTACACTTAACTGGGACCAGAGCCCAGAAGCTTGCTGGGTGGCTGGGGACAGACATGGCCCTGGGACCTAAGCCATGGGCAGAAGTAATTGACATAGAATGAGATGAGGGGACCCTTTCCACCAATTCCCCCTGAGACCGAAGCTAAGATTCACATTGGCTCAAGAGGAGGTGGATGGACCCAATAGGAGCTCCAGGGTGGGCTTTGTGAGAGGGGGCCAGGAAGGAGAGGAGGGGAGGGGTGAGAACACAGAGCTGTGAGGTTATGGGTTTTGTAATGCTGTCCTATCCTTCCCTTGATGGCCTCAACATAGTTCTGACGTTTACAACTTACACCAGTAGACAGTGAACTCCTGGGCACAGGCTTGGTCTAGAGAGGTATGCAGGATTCTTCCAGGAGTAGGAGGCACAGGGATCTGTGGGCTTTTCAGATCTTAGAGCTGGAGGTTGCAGCCATGCCTGTCTAAATAGCCAGGGCCCAAAGGCTTCAGCTGACATCTTGGTTACAGATGCCTGAAAACTGCAGCCGGAATCCAGGACTCAAAGTGACAGGCACTGGGCTAGATAGTGAATCAGGATCAGCAGACTCTGCCAGGCAACAGGGAGACAGAGCCTGGTATGTGGAAATGTCCTTGGCAACAGGAGGCTCTAGTGATGATGTTGATGCAAGACCATCCCTCCTTTTCTAGATGCTTCTGCTCAATAAAGAAGGAAGAGGAGACAAGGAGCAGGGAAAGTCTGAGTACATGTGTGCTGAAGGAGTTAGATGGGGAGTTGAGCCAGGCTCCGGTCCCAGAACCAGGTTCACTGGGAAGAATCTGGAGACAGGAAAGGTTACATCATCCAAGGCTAGACGCCAGCATTTTTCTGTGTGGAGGGAGGGGAGAGGAGGAGAGTGCCTGTAGGTTGGGTTGGAATGACTGGCCCCAAAATATCATTCCTTTCCACTTCCATGTTCCTGCCATGGCCCATGTGAAGCCAAATAGTTTCCATGCTTCTTAACTTGGGGCTCAGCTCCATAGCTTGTTTTGGACAACAGACAAGATGCCTGAGTAGAGATTTAGAAAGACTGGAGCAGCCTGGAGTGGGGCTTGCTCTAGAGGGATGAAGTTGAATTGAGACTGGAGATGTCTGGCCGGCAGGGGAAAGTGACACTGTGCCAGTCTGTGCCAAGGTCCCTTTTGTTTCTGCTTGTCCTCTGGAGCACTAGCAATGTCTTAGAGTGGTACCGGGTCCAGCAAGTGGGCGGGTCTAAAGAGGCCCCAGGTGGGTGTGATTTGACGAGGACAGAATTCGAGTTCCTGAACTGAGAAAGTCCAGAACAGAGTATATGGGTCACCTGACCTACACACCTGCAGCCAAAAGCGTGGTTGCCAGTTCCACAGGTACCATGTTCTGAGAGACTGCCACCACCTTTCCAGGAGAAGGCTCACAAGGGCCTCTCAAGCTAGAAGAGCTGCCAAGGGGGCAAAGAGATTCAAGCTTAGCATGTCTCACAGAGGCAGGTCCCTGACAAGAAGGCCTATCAGACAGCATCTAAGATACAATGGCCACCATGGGAAGGTAGCAGATGTACCCATCACAGCCAGGCTCTCTCTGGGGTCTGTGACTTTGGTAGAAGGACCAGAAGAGACAACCAGTATGACCACCTATCGACAACTTTGACGACCTCTCCTTTCCTATAATCTTTTTATTGTTGGAGTGTGTGTGGAAGGGTATGTGTTTATGGGTACACATGTGTGTACAGGCGTGTATGTATGCCTATGTGGATATCTGAGATTCACATTGAGTGTCCTTCATGGCTTCTCACATTTTTTTTTTCTGAAACAAGGTCTCTTATTGGACCTGGGGCTCTTTGTTGTAGCTAAACTGGGTAACCATCAAGAAGATCCCAGGATCCTCCTGTCCCTGTGTCACCAGTAGCAGAGTTACAGGCGTAAGCCATAGTCTCCAGCTTACAGTTGGGTGCTGGGAATCTGAACACTGCCCTCAGGCTTGCACAGCAAGCTCTTTACCCGCCGAGCCATCTCGCTGGCTCCTGGCTCCTGTCTTGATTCTTATATTCTATTTTTCTCCGCTAGCCTCAGAGGCTGCACAAAGATCTGATTGGAGGGGAGGAGGCAAGGGTCCATTCTGAGTATACAAACTGTTCAGAGCCCTCCGAACATTCTGAGTCCTGTCTCTGGTAGGAGGAGCCTACGGTCCCCTGAGAGTAGACATCAAACTCAGATCAATGGGAGCTGCTTCCTTGGTCAAACTGCTAAGCCAAGCTGACCTCAAGTTCCAGAACCGTCTCCTACCATGTCATCTGGGCTCCATGCTTATGCTGACCGTGGGGTTGTGGTCTCTGGTATATTGTTTCCCCAGAGTACTACCCCAGGCAGATTCCATCCCTTCCTCATGCCTCAGTTTAGCCCTCTACACAGTGGAGCAGGTGTAGACAGTCCTTCTAACTCCCATTTAATGCAAGATGTGGAAAACTGTCTGCTTAGCTTCCAGACCCCATTAGAGGAGGGCAGAACTATCTGCTTAGCTTCCAGATCTCATTAGAGGAGTGCAGATTTATTAGATTCCAAGATGAGGCTGAGTTTTGACTCCCCCTCCTCTCCTTGGAAGCGTGATGGGTAGTACAGGATGTGTGTTGGAGCTCACAGCTCCAGCTGGGCTTGGAGGAGCACCACTGCTGCCCAGGCTGAGAGCCAGAGTACCTGGGCTCCAAACAGCCCACTCTTCCTGCCTCATCATGCTGCCTTCAATCCAGTCCCACCTGAGCCTGCTCAGGCCTCCGCATTGAGGGAACAGGGAATGAGAGGGGGTAACTAAGGCAGAGAGCTGTAGCTCACTGGGGGAGAGCATTGTGGGAATTCATTCTGTTCAGCCAATGGCTTTGGGGTACAAGCCCTAGGGTGTGGCTTTGTCTGCATACATGACCCCTTAAGAGCTGAAGGAGAGTCGTGGTGAGAGAACGGACAGTTGGTTCCCAAAACCCCTGGACAGAACGGAGGACAACAGGTGGGTAAGCAGTGGTGTTTACTCTGTTCTGTATCTGTGAGTGTATTATCCCCATTCTGTATCTTAATAAATTCCTGAGGTCCTTTAACAGACTCCCATGGGTTCACATAACAAGTGATGTCTAACGTGGGGCATGAACCCACAACCCTGAGATTAATAGTCTCATGCTCTACTGACTGAGCTAGTTGGTAAAATAGTAAAATTATTTTTCTATTCCTGTTTAAGATAATTTGCATATTGTTACAAATTCAAAATTGTATTTGTCATATTGTCTATATGTTTGTACTTGTGTTTAAAATATTCTTGTATATTGATACAAATGTGAAATTCTATTTCTCATACTGTATGTATGCTCTAATTCTGTTTAGGATATTTTGTATATTGATACAAATTAAGGATATTTTTGTCATATTGCACTATACATTTCTACCTCTGATTAAAGATATTTATGTATATGGTCACAAATTTGAGGTCATTGTCCTTATACTGACATCTGTTTATAGATTGTTTGTTTTTATACTGTGAAGTCTTAGTTTTTAAGCTATATAGGTTGATAAGAATTACAGGTTAATAGTCACCTGTGCTTGTCAAACATATAGTCACATTAGTTAAGTTTTCTAGATAAAAAGATATGTTTCAGATGAATAGGTAATCTTCAAATATTTCAAAGACCCAGAGAATATGGCATTTAAATGTTTTAATAACTTAAAATTCTATTGACGTGAGACATGATTGCTCCTGGCAGCACCAATCTATGCCCCTCCCCCAGAGGATATTGGGCATCGAAGACACTCCATGTGGAGTTTGTCTTCTTCTAGGCAAAAATGGCCTGTTGGGCAAAGAACTGCCTTTGCTTTGACTGCTTACAGTAAGCATGCTGTCCAATCTGGATGAGCAGGACACAAGGAAAAGCGACTGCTGCACCTTGCCAAGACAGGGTAGGACAGTCTTTCAAATTGCCTGCTTCTGGAAATGGTCTGTCAGATATTCTAGGCCTGTAGCCAAAAGTGGATGCATCAATGTTGCAGAGAGACATTGGGTGACTGTCCAGGAAGCCAGCTGTTTCTGTTATTTCTTGCATACTTTAGAAGTTGCTTGCTTGCACTTCCTTGGGTAATATCATTTTCCTTCTCAGGTCTTTGATGGAGTTGAAAACTAGATAGTTACAGCTACAATCCTCTCGTATCTTAGCTAAGAATATATCAGGTACAAGTTTTAGATTCTTCAGGACAGGACAGCTATTGGAATAATCTCTGTAATTTGCCAATTAACTTTGGACTGGACATTTAGTATGTGTTTCTTGCTTGATGTTGTTCTTGTTGATTGTAGTTCCATTTTTGTTTACGTTATTACTCTTTCTTTCTTCTGGACAATACTCAATAATTGTTCTTATTGTATATATAGTTTTGTATTAGGTTTAGAACCTTCTTATTTAGACAATTAATGGGAAGTGTTGTGGGAATTCATTCAGTTCAACCAATGGCTTTGGGGTACAAGCCCTAGGGCGTGGCTTTGTCTGCATACTTGACCCCTTAAGAGCTGAGGGAGAGTGGTCATGCAGTCTCTTGGGTGGTCAGAGACCAGATAGTTGGTTCCCAAGACTCCTGGGCAGAACGGAGGGACAACGACAGCTGGATAAGCAGTGGTGTTGACCTCCTTCTATATCCGTGAGTGTATTATCCCCCATTCTCTATCTTAATAAATTCCTGAGGTCCTTTAACAGACTCCCATGGGTTCACATAACAAGAGAGGAAGAGAGAGAGAAGGGCAGGGTGTCCATGTCCTATGTCCTGATAGTGTGACATCTAGAGAGATCTAGGGTTACTAGAGAGTGCACTGGTTAGGAGGTATAGCCCCAAGTTAAACTGAGGCCGTCGGTTTTGGCAGCTTAAATCATGGGAGAAGAATTCCAGCCTTCCATGCTTGGCCCTGTAAGGCTGGGACAAGTTTTGTTCTGCACACTCTCTCAGAGGTCTAGGCTAGGAAAGGCCCACCTACTAGGGGTACCACTCGTAACAAGTAACTTCATGGCTCACCAAGAAAAGGGAGAGATACCATTAAAGAAAGTCTTCTACTACATGTGATTGATGGGTCACCACTTCACTGGCCAAGAGTCACCGGCCAACAAGGGCAATATGTCATCAGTGTGCCTCTAAAGGAGAGGGACCTCCAATCTTGTATCCCAAAGGATATCCCGCATAGTCACAGCATAGTCACTTCCTACTACCAACAAAAACGCAGAGTGCTTTCTATAAAAGATCTCATTACTTCTTAGTTAGTACCCATTTTCCAGGCTCATAAACTAAGGCACAGAGAAGGGGAGGGATTCCCTGATACCACATAGCCAGAAGCTGCCTAAGATGAGCTTTGAACTCCTTTCTACCTTCCATCACTCTATTCAAAGCCCATGCTGTGGAAAAGTATGTTTTTACTTTGCTAGGAAACATCAGGTTCCTAATAGTGGCAGTTTCCGTCTTCCCTGCAGTGATGTCAGAGACACAGCCATGCACAGAATGCTTTTAAGGTGGGATATTGGGGAGATTCTCTATGCCACCTATTTATGGGGAAAAAGTCTGGCCTTCAGACCAGTCAGGCCCATGTTCCAAGCTCATCGCTGCTAGGTTGTCAGATGGCACCTTGAACCTCTGGGACAGAGCCGTGGATGTACTTCTGTGCCAGGCATGGCTGATCCAAGGGTGGGAGCCAGGGGGCATCCTGCCCAGAGCAGCTGGCAAGGACACAGTAGCTGTTGCTGGTGAGGTGTGATGTCAATTCTGGGTCTAGTGCAGGGCCTTCCATGGGCTCCCTGTGCTTACTGCACACAGGGCTTTGCAAACCACTACAAGGACCCCAAGATTGAGCTTTGGACCCAGTGGTTTCCGGAGCTCCCTGGCTGTGTCTAATGGAAGAGCAAGGCTAGGCTGCTTTTTTGTGTTTTGGAATATTCCTATCAAGATAAGAGAAGCTGGGAAATGTGAACAGTGTCCAAGTCTAGACAGAGATGAGGGTACTGCACCTTGGGATACCCAGACTGGCAACTCTGGGGGTCCCTGTCTCCCCTCTGCTGCCACAGTTTGGGGGCTCCTAGCCACTTTACACTGGTGGTTTGGCAGGCACCCATTTGCATGCCCCCCCCCCCCCCCCAAGTACATCAGCAGTCGTTTCGAAGGACCAGTTGTAGTTCATGGTGTATGCAGACTTCACAGTGTTGGAAACTGCCAGCGGTAGGGGATCCACTAAAAATAAATGTTCTGTTTCCAGTCTCTGTCACCTACCAAGGGTCGTCCTTGGTGGCACCAGCCCAGAAAAACATGGCAGATGAAGTTTAGATTTGAATACATTGATTTAGAGGTGACATGAGGCTCCTCAGAGTGGGTTAAATATTTCACGAATGTGGGGGACACAGCTTTCAGCTGGGAGAGAGAGGGGAATGGAGACCTTGCTCTAGGATAGTGTGGCATCAGAGAAAAGTAAGAAGTCACAGGCTTATACCACCTCGTCTCTGCTCCTCAGTCGCCTTATCTCCACAATGAGAAAAAAATGTGTTCAGGGCTAGCTAACCTACTGGAATGTTCCGGAAGTTCCTCCAAATCAGTAAGTGTGAATTGAAGCTCCTTCCAGAATTCCCTGAGTTACACTACCTGGTATACATACACCAAATGCTCTGAGTCTCAAGTCTCTAAGTTCCCAGGACCGTCAGAACAGAGTATGGGGGCTGGGGAGATGGCTGCCGGCCATACAGGCGTGAGGACCTGAGTTTGATCTCCAGCACTCATGTAAAAGCCAGGGCGCATCTCTGCAAACCCATCACTGAGGAGGCAGAGACAGGTGACAGTACCGAGGAAGGTGTATGACACCAATCTTTAGTCTCATGTGTGCCTGAACACGTATACACATACATGTACTCAGGAAAAAAAAAAGATCACAATACTTTGACTGGCCCCACCTCTGTGTCTTCTATTACCTCTTTCTTCTGGGTCACTGATTCTTCTCGTGCTGGAAGATGTTCCCAGCGCATGTACCCCCAGGCCATGATGCCTTCACTACAATAACCTCGCAGGGAAGTTCCTTCCTAGGGAGATTTCATATTGAGTTGGAGACCACAGGTCACCTTGGGGTTGCTCCTTAACCTCCACCTGCACTGGTGTCCCCAGGAGACAGCAACACATGCAAAGGAATTCAGGAGCCATCATTAGTCCCTGGCGCAACTGAGTTCACTGGATTTTAGAATGATGATATGATTCACATATGGTTCATCTAAATTTTCATGTGCTGCAGCCCAGGTCCCCAGGGCAGTACTTCTGAAAGGTGATGGACCTTCGACAGGAGGGGCCGAGTGGGAATTGATTCCACCTCATCACAGATGGTTGCTGGATTCTTAGAGTGAGATAGGTCTCCAGGGAGAGTGTTAGTTCCTAGGAGAGCAGGTTACCATGAAAATGGAAAGCTAAAGCCAGACATGATGGCTCAAGCCTGTAATTTCAACAACCAGGAGATTGAGGCAAGAAGACTATCATGAGTTTGAGGCCAGCCTGAGCTACACAAATGAGTTCCAAGCCAGATGGGCTACAGAGTAAAAATAAATAAATAATAAATAAATAAATAAATAAATTTTAAAGGAGGCTGTATTAGCTAATTTTATGTCAATTTGACACCAACTAGAGTCATCTGGGAAGAGGGAACCTCAACTGAGAAAATGCTCTCACCAGATTGGACTATAAAAGCCTGTAGTACATCCTCTTGATTGATAGTTGGTGTGAGAGTGCTCAGTTCACTGTGAGCGGTGCCACCTCTGGGCTGGTGGTCCTGGGTGCTGTAAGAAAGCAGGCTGAGCAAACAGGTAAGCAGACCTCCCCCATGATCTTGCTTTAGCTCCTGTCTCCAGGTTCCTGCCTTGAGTTCCTGTCCTGACTTCCCTAGATGACAGGCTACAAGTTGTAAGCTGAAATAACCCAACATATACACACATGTGCACCCCAAGTTGCTTTTGGTCATAGTGTTTTATCACAGCAATAGATGCCCTCATGTCTAAGACAGGCAGAATGAAATCTAGCCCCTCCTCTTCCTCCATCTGTGACATCTCCCAGCTGTCTTGCATGGGTTTGTGCTTCAGATGCAGCTAAGAAGCCACACAGAACTTTGCAGCCACTGGGATCAGGAACTAAATAAATTTCTTTTCTTTGTATGGTGCCCAACATTCTAACCTGAAGGATGTGGCTATGGCAACACAAAATGGTCAAAGACTGAGGGAATCTGTGGAGCTTCACCCTGCCCTCCAGTGTCTTCCTGGGACCAGTGAGGCTGTCTGACTGAGGCAGTGAGCAGCAAGCATCGAAGCCAGAAAGTCTCACCAAGAAGGGAATCTGAGAGCAAAGTCTGCAGTGCAAGCAGGAGCCACATGTTAGTTCTTAGATGGAGATAGCTAGAGGAAAGGAAGGCAAACTTCTTCCCACCGAAGGAGAGATCCGGTTCCACGGACAAGTCTAGAAGTATGTGTGAGGTCTTTTTTTAAAACAAATTTTACTCCTTGGGGCAAGGAATTTTTCTGTGGTTTTTGAATGTCTAGCAAATGAACTGATCACAAAGGATGAAAAATCTTCTTTGGGACCACTTGTGGGGCCACGGAGTTCTCTGGATCTCTCCACAGACCCCGACCCTGTTGATGGGTAGCCCTGAACAGATCCTGGCCACTGCACTAGCCTCTTTCCTTCACCAGCTTTTTACTCTGACCACTCACAAAGTATGGGTGATGGAAACTCCACAACACACAGGTTAGGGGCAAAGAAGCTTGCAGAATAGAGATTTGATCATCGTGTGACACACACAAGTCACAATCCAGCCCTCCTCAAGACTGCACGGCCAGGGGTGTTGGAGTCCAGCCTGCTTTCACATTATTTTCAACAAGTGCTGAGACATTGGCATCATCTCATGTAGTGTTGGGAATCAAGGATGTAGTGTGGGAAAGATGGAGAGGGAAGAAGAGAGAGAAATTGACAGACAAGCATGTATGACGCTTCTTCTCAAACACTGTACGTGCAGAAAGGGGCATAAAACAGGGGGATGAAAGGGGGTAGATGGCTTTTAAAAGAAGACTTTTGTTTGTTTGTTGTTTGTTTTCGAGACAGGGTTTCTCTGTGTAGTTTTGGTGCCTGTCCTGGATCTTGCTCTGTAGACCAGGCTGGCCTCGAACTCATAGAGATCCGCCTGGCTCTGCCTCCCAAGTGCTGGGATTAAGGGTGTGCGCCACCACCGCCCAGCAAGAAGACATTTTTTTATTCTTTGAAATATGTACACAACATATATTTATCATACCCATCCGCACTATCTCCCTCCACTTCTTCAAGTGCCCTGCCTCACCTTCCTCCAAACTTCATGTCTTCTTTTTATTTTTGTTTTTTTGGGCTCCTGAGTCCAGTTTGGGTTGCCCATGTGCAGACTGGTGTGAGGTCAGCCACCAGGGTGAGCAACCCACCAGCACCTATCAGGAACAGCTCTTATTGAGTGCTCATGAGAACTCTTTAAGGAGTAAAGAGCTCCAAAGAGGGTCAGGAGAAGATGCCTAAAGGCCAGCGAAGAGCCTGCTGTCACCGTCATGCAGGGAGGATGCTGATGACTTGGTGACAGGGCAATGAGGAAGATGGACAGATGTGGAGTGTATTCTAGACATCTAAGTAACAAGACTGGCTGATGGACAGGTGAAGTGTGTGTTGGGAAGGCAGAAGTGGAGGATATGACAAGGGGATCCGGTTTCATGGAGAATGGTAGCACATAATTATTCCTCCTTTGTCCTTCCCAAAGAAACCCCACCACTCCTTACACAAGTATACAAACAACAAAATCAAACATTTGGTCTAGTAGCTTAGTGTTCTGGCTCCACATAGTGAGGAGAATAGTTTTGAGTTTTTGAGAAAGAACATGAAGCATGTCGTGTTTTCAAAGGAAACCAGTTTCCTAGCAGCAGAGTTTGTAGGGTGTATCCCAGATGCCCTTCACACTGAATACTCTTCTTACAGTTCTGGGTGGAGTCTGAAGTCCTAAGCACCAAGGAATTGGATCCATTTTTTCCCCCAGTCCCCAGTTAAAAGTATGGCCATATTGCTATCCTGTGGTGGGGTGGAAAGTGGCATTATGGGAGTTTTCTTCAGGTTCGCAGAAGATGGAAGGTGCAGCTGGTTTGGGCATCAGAGGGGACACAGAACAAAATGAAGAAGAGCAAAAAAAAAAGAAAGAAAAGAAAAGAAAAAGAAAACCAAACAAACAAAAAACAAACAAAAAACACCCCAAAAAACAAAAACTTTCAACTGGGGGAACGGAAGTCACAGAAGGGAGTCAAAAGGTTGTGTGCACGCTTCTTACATATGATTTTAATGTTCTGTATACACAGTGTCTTAAAGGTTAGGGTTTCTATTGCAGTGCAGAGACACCATGACCATGGCAACTCTGGTAAAGGAAAACATTTAATGGGCTGATTTGCAGCTTCGGAGGTTCAGTCCATTACCATCATGGTGTGGTAGCATGCAGGCAGACATGGTACTGGAGAAGAACTAAGAGTTACAAATCTTGCAGGCAACAGGAAGTGAACTGAGACACTGGATGTGGCTTGAGCATATGTGAGATCCTGAAGTCTGCCTCCACAGTGACACACTTCCTCCAACAAGGCCACACCCACTCCAACAAAGCCACACCTCCTAATAGTGCCACTCCCTTTGAGCTTATGGGGACCAATTACATTCAAACTACCACACCAAGTTTCTTTCTGATGAATGAAATTGGTATTCATGGTGCACACACATCAGTGATGAAATCGAGAAACACTGATGAGAATACAAATAGTGAAATGTTTACCTCAGATAGTCATTGTTAATGTCTAAGGTGTCCCTTGTCCAGTTCATGTGTGCATAGCTTCAAATGTCCCCATGTGCTTCCATAGTAAATTCATGTTTACATTTCTTCTGAATACATATTTTTCATATTTTAATGTTTCTGAAATCAGAATACATCTTCTAGCTGTTTGAATGCTTATACTAAAGCATCAGGTCACTGGTAGACCTTAAATATCACTGCCATCACAAAGAAGGTGGATATAGCTGTAAGAATAGGGTCTCTTGTGTGTGGGTATAATTTGGTCTCTTGCTACCTCTGCTTAACATTACATCACAAGTACTTGCACATGCCTTGAAACAGGCTTTGAGCGTTGGACTTTTCCAGAGCACATAATATTCCATTTTGGAGATCTCCCCAAAACGGACCATATCACAATCTTACATCCCTGTGGCAAAATCTCGGAGGAAAAAGAGGGAAGAGGAGGAGATCTCTGAAGGGGGGAGATCTCTGAAGGGGGAGATCTCTGAAGGGGGAAGATCTCTTTTGGCTAGGGATTTAAAAGGCTCAGTTCGTGTTCACTTGACTTGGCACTTTGGGCCTGGGGTAATGCAGGACACCATGCAAGAGGGTGATGTAGAAGAAGTGTGACCAGGTGCTTCCTGGTGACCAGAAGCAAGAGAAAAGGCTGCATTCTCGGTATCTCCTCTCAGTGGCACGACCCCACGGCCTACTGTCCTTTCAGTAGACACGGACCTCCCGACAGTTCTGAGTATTGCCAAAGGCCAGGGACAGAACCTTTCAACGGAACTGTTGGCACCACTTACGATTCAAACAACAAGCCAGGCGGTGGCAGCGCACGCCTTTAATCCCAGCACTTGGAAGGCAGGGGCAGGTGGATCTCTGTGAGTTCAAGGCCAGCCTGGTCTACAGAGTGAGTTCCAGGACCGCCAGGGCTACACAGAGAAACCCTGTCTTGAAAAACAAACAAATAAACAAACAAAGATTCAAACACTGACATGGACTCTATCCTTCCCTTACTGAAAAACAACTCACTCACAAGTCCTGGGATATATACTTCAGCTCCATGTCACCTCTGCAAAGGGAGTTTCCGGGCGGGGGAGAGTAGGGGGGTTGACTTGGAGGGAGCAGTGGTGAGAGGTTCAGTTCTCCCTGCTTTGGCTCGGGCTGCTACAGGGTTCCGTCCTGGTTAAATTCACAAGTCCAACTGGGATTGCCTCCACTCGAAGGCTACTGGGAGCTATACAGTGAATTCCAGACGGGTCTGCGTCCTGGGATTCCCGCCTGTATCCCCAGCTGAGCCCCTGAAGGGACTGTTGTCACCTTGCACTGGGGTGCTAGCCCCCCTCTCAGAAACTCCTCAGCCAGGACCCAGATCTGCAACCCGCATTTCAACTCATTCTTGAGTGGGCCCACATTTTAGACCACGTACGTCTTTTTGACCAAGATACCTTACCCGGAAAGCCAAGCTTGCCAAGAGACAGAACCTCTGCCAGCTGCTGGGATCCCCATGCTGCACCGCAGTGAGAGCTGCAGGCAAGCGGCCAACCCAGTGGGATTTTTCATCTCAGAACCGAAGGCTGCTGGAGGTGGAAAGGGATTTAGAGGTCAGAGGTGTGGTGTTTTTCTTTTCTTTCTCTTTAAAACTTTCTGCTTTGAATGAAATAAGCACTCCTCAAATATTTGTTGTACGATGAGTCCCCAAAAAGGTGGAGCACGGCAGCAGCCGAAAGAGGTAGAAATCAAAGAGCTTTCATGCGGGAGAGGACTGCAACTCGACTCGGCCGCACCCGCTCCTTGTGAATAGTGTGGGATTCCAAAGATCAGACGTCAGAGGGGGCAAAAGAGAGCAATGGCCACCTCAGGCCCTGCCACCCAGAGACTCCAGACCTTTAGGGTTAGAATTTGAAGTGTCCTCCACCCTCACTGGAGCACTTGTTCGCCATATAGGGCCACTGTTTGGTGTGTGTATGGCGGGGCTGGGGATCTGAAGCCTTTAAATTCAGTGGTTCTCAACCTTCCTAATGCTGCAACTCTTTAGTTCCCCCTGGGGTGACTCCCAACCATAAAATTATCTTCATTGCCACTTCATAACTGTAATTTTGCTACTGTCATGAATTATAATGTAAATATCTGTGTTTTCTGATGGTCTTAGGTGACCCTTTGAAAGGTCATTTGACTCTTGCCCCCCACAAAGGGGTCATGACTCACAGCTTGAGAACCACTGCTTTAGAAGCTCAGAATTGGCTGGAGTAGACAGACCCTAAGGGTGGGCTTTTGAGGTTATCCCCAGTCACTGGTTCCTTCACAACTGTCTCCGCTACCTGCCCAACTGTCATGTGACTGCACACACTCCTACTGCGACCACAGCTTCCCCAGCATGAGAGACTGAAACACCTCGAGAAGGGAGGTGAGTAAGTCTCCCCTTAAGTTATTTCTATCAGGCGCTGTGGTCACAAGGACACAAAAGGAACTCATACGCAGGCAGAGTCAAGCAGCCTCTTGGGCACTCATTCATCCAGTTGACAAATGCTTTAATGCAGCATGACGTTCTGAAGGCCCTATGAGCCAGAAGCAGCTCTCTTCCTTGAGACTCGGCAGAGAACAACAGTCAAGTATTCCTGCTCTTTTGCACGGGAGAAGGGAGAATTGGGGGGTGGAGGGGGGATTGAGATCTTTCACCTGGAAACAGGTCTGTGGAGGTTCTCCAGGTCAACCCAAGGAAGGGGTACTGCTATCTATTGGATACAAAGTGGCCTCTAACAGGTCAATGAAGGAAAGGCGCTGCTCCAGATACAACAATGTTCAAGAGCGGGGGACTTTAGAAGTGGGCGACTGGACTGTGAGAGCTCTAACCTCTTCAGTGGGGAAACTTGCCTGGTGAGATGAACTGATACCTTTGTGCGTTCCTCAGAGGTGAGAACAGTAGGTGAATGCAGGTCACTAGGGACATGGTTTTGGTGAGCATACATTGCCTATAGTTCCTCTCTCTGCTTACTTGTAGTGTTGAGGTGAACAGCAACGCGGTTTCCTCCATGTGATCTCCACCATGGTGTTCCGCCTCACCGAAGGCCTAGAAGGGTGAGATGACATTGTCGGAGCTGGGAGCCAAAGTTAACCTTCCCAGTGTTACATCCCTAATCCTCTCAGGTATCCTGCCACAGTGACGAAAAGCTGACTGACACAGATAAGTGTATGTGCCTGTGCCTATGATAAGTGCCGGAAGCGCCTGTGACACGGAATTCCCTTCTCTACATGTTTCCCAAATGTGTTGTATTAAGTCACCAGATGAATATTAATGAACCGCAATATGGAGCCTTTAAGAATGACTTTGCTGCCTTGGATTTTATTTGCATGTTTTTAAAAGTCCAACATTTTAAGGGGCTATACTTTCATCTTGGGCTGTCCTGTGGGCTCCCTGGGGTGAATGTTGTTGACGATGGATGGATGACACTTTGGGATGCTATGGAGGACCTCATCTTCAGGATCTGACACTCCTCCCCCCCCCCCAGTTCACTTTCTTTCCCATCTCAAGCTTGTTCACCCTCAGGGACCATGAGCAGGGCTTCAGGGTCCTCATCTAAGTATTAAGCTGGGTAGGTCTGAATGTCAGTCCCTTGTGGTGTTTTCTGAGGTCTACAGGGTGCCTCTGTGCTCTCTGGGTGAGCCCCTCCCTCCTCCTCACATTAGTCAGTTATCTGCAAAGACTTTGCCCTCTTCGTGCCAAGTAGCAAGTGCAGAATTTGCAGGTAGTGTGGATGACACTAACGCAGTAGCTCTCTGCATAGCATGGGCCTTCCTGTCTCCTTCCAGCTTCACAGACTCCTCGGGAGGTGGGAGGACAGGTCTGACACTGATGTTGGAAGTGGGAAGTTTTAGGATCAGGAAATTAATTTAGTGACATGTTCGGGATGATGCAGGGACTAAATGGTCTAACCACACCCCTGAGTCCCCACCCTAATGCCAACCTGAATCCCTTTTGGCTCACCTTGCAGCCAGAGGGGAGCTATGCACGCAGGACATAAGGTGAAGGGGGGGTCACAAGAAAGATCTTGGGGAGTCAGGACAGGTGGTGTGAGCTGATGAGAGAGGCCTGGGCAGATGGGGACCTAGCGAAGCTGGGGATGCAGAGCCAGCAGTCCAGAAATTTTCCCATGAGCACATACTCTCCCCTTCTACCCTTTCTGGTTGTCCTGCTGGGCTTCTGGGGGGCATCTGAGTTGACCTTCTGTGGCTCCTGGCAGCCATGACAGAGAACTGTGTCTAGATCCATTTGCTCCCTTAAGGGTCAGGGACAGTGGGGACGAGGCATCTAGGGCATGCTACTGGCTCAGTCCTCCACTCTGTCTGGTTACACCTCATCTGAGGAACGTGGGCTGCAGCACAAGTAGCAGGCTGACTGATGCCATTTGAAGTTGGTGCTAAACTGGGAGAGGCTGAGGCTGTTTTGAGTGACAGGTGTAGAATCCCTTTGATTGAGTGATGGACTGACTCAACCAAGAATAAACACTGTTCTGTTTGGGGAAATCCTCCCCACCCCAATGATGTCGATATCAGTTTGTCGTACCACTTGTGGGAGAAAAAAGCGGCATTCCAGTCTGCAGTACACAGTGCGTGACATGCAGATCTGCCAGGAAAAGCTATTAGCAGTGTGGTTCCATTAATAGAGGTAGTGGCTCCATCAGGGGGAGGTGGTGATCTTCATTTATTCTGCACATATCCACGGAAGTGGAATTACTGAGTTAATGATTAAGGGTGCTTTTATAATTCCCAGTATGCATTACCAGAGTGATTGAAAGCTGACATGTCCCCATCTTCCAGCCCACCAGCACATTGCAGAGACTGTTCCTTTCTCTGCACGCACACCAACACTAATCCCCAGAGGTAAATAAAAAGGTGTTCAATTTTATTGTCCACTTGCTTATTAACAGTAACAACAAATCTCATGGTGAGTGTCTTTTGTGAATGTGAGCTTCAGTTTCCCAAGGTTTTTTGTTTGGTTTGGTTTGGGTTTGATTTTAATGTGCTCTCGTATAATCTGAATAAGAACCTCACCTCACCGGTGTTGACCAGGCACTTGCATCTGCTGTGAGGCTTCCAGAAGGAATAGCATGTTCCATTATGATCCCCTGCATCTCTTCTTTTTTTTTTTCTGGCTCCTGGCTGCTGAGTAGATGCCTTGGTCTCCACTTGCATGCAATGTCCCGTGAAATTCCTGAGAGTCTTCCAGGCCATATGCTCAAGGCGCTACACTCCCATGGCAGACATGCTGCAGCCCCTCCCCTGCCTTCACCACCATCTGCACACGTGGCTCTGTCTTGACGGGCAGAGCTGTGACTGTGGGAAGGATAAGCCCAGGGCAAAGGGCTGCATGGCCAAGCTCCGCACAACAAAATCAGCCTTCTTTGTTCTGGAGGGAAGTTGGGGGTTCGGGGTTTGCTGAAAATGGGTGTATTTAGACACACCTCTAAATCAAGCCCAAATTTTTGTTTGTATAGGGGGTATAACAAGAAATCCACGGAGCCTGTTTAATGGGCAAAAGAATTTATTGAGGGAAAAAACTCACTGTACAGAGCAGAATTGACACAGGTTCTGGAACGCTGTTCCGGCCACCTGAATCAGTCCCTCTTCCAAGTCCCACAAAGGAACAAAGAGCGTGATGCCTACGTGCATCTCAGGTCTTAAGGGTTGCTGAGAGGCCACACCCCAGGGACATATACTTCAAGGTCATAGACAGGTAGAGCAGTTACCTGCTACATCTCCAGGGGCAGTGCTTCAAGGCCATAGACAGAACAACTACTCACTACAAGAGAGAGGTGTCCTTTTGATGGCTCTTTGGTGTGAGCTCTTCCAGGGACAGACATCTCTCACTCACCTGTCAGTGGGGACAGACACCCCACCTGCCTCTCCCCATCTCTGTTTGGACACTAGCTTCCTGGAAAGAAGACCTTGAGTCACTGGCCAGGGAATCAGCCATGCCTGCAATGTTGCTAACCTCAAAGCCCACAGTCAGCAGACAGGAAGCTCTCTCGGAGCTCCCATCCAATCTGAGCGCTAGGTCAGGATCTGGCTCTGAGCCAAAGGCAGCCACCACCTGTTTTTGTTGTTGTTTGCTTTCTCTTTTTTTTGCATAAAAACGAAGTTGGCTGTCTACCGTTTCTTTGTTTATGTAACATCCAAGCTGCGATTATGCTGTGGGGAAAAGCTGCAACACCAAGGGTGTGGCCTGCAGCTCCTGAAACAGCCGCTACTGCTTTGTGGAACGAAAGGGTTAGCGGCCCTATTCTGGAAAGATGGTTGCAAAGTCTGGTACACTGTAAAGTATGCCCCATACTGTGGCAAAGAGAAGATGGTGACCATGAGCAGTGTTTCTGGACAAGCGTACAGATTCCAAGTAGAGATGCCCTGTATGCCAAGGATGTACTTACTCATCCTGAGAGGTTTGCAGTCTTTTCTACTGATAAGCTTTTGGCTTCTATGATATAATGAGGATGGTAGGCTTGTAGGGGTGTGTGTGTGTGTGTGTGTGTGTGTGTGCTTATGTGTGTGTCTGCACATGAGTGTAAGTGCAGTGGAGGCCAGAGACAAGCCTTAAGTGTCCTTCCTTAGGCACTGTGCATTGGTTTGGTTTAGCTTGGGTTTCTTGGCTTGCTTTTAAGACCAGTCTCTCGTTGTCTCTGCCTCTTCAGAGTGAGGATACCAAGCACTTGCCACCACACCTGGCTTTTTAAAACATGGTTTCTAGAACTGAATGTAGGTCTTTATGTTTGCAAGGCAAGCAATCACCTTCCCAATGGAGTCATCTTCCCAGACTGCTTATAGTTGTTTTTAAATTATTTTAAAATATATCTCATGATTTATTCACATCAGGAGTCAGCTTTTTTGTTGTCTGAGCTTTGTTCCATTTATCTATCTATCATCTATCTATCTATCTATCTATCTATCTATCTATCTATCTATCTATCTATCT
>CABHPH010160826.1:840-40840 GCA_902168325.1 Peromyscus nudipes | reverse complement strand
AGAACCTTTCTAGACCACTGTTGACCTTCTGCTTTGATATTACACCACAATTCAGCAAGTGAAACCCCAGGCCCCAGCAACAAACCTGCAGAACCTGGTGAAATCAGGTGAACTCGGAGGCTCGATCTCTCATCCTAGTATATCTCTGACCTATGCACAATTTTGAAGTAAGATGCATTCATTGGTCGCTAGGAAGATAATAGCTCACCAGCCACACAGACCTTTCACAAGACTGATGGGTTTGATTATTAGATACCAAATAATCGCATTAATTTCTTCCACTGGTGATGCTACCAGGACACCCATTAAGTATTGGGAAGCACTCAAACTCATACACACAGTGAACACAAGTTGTTCAGATTCCCACTTCTTTGGAGTGCTTTGCATTTTAGCATTGGCAGCAATATTGCCCATTGTTCTCCTGGAAGGGACAGGCTCCATCCATTCTTCTTTGAGCAAGTATCATCAGACACCTTATCTGAAGAGGTTTGCTTTGCCTGTCACTCATCCTTTTGAATGGATACCCCATGCAAACATTGGCTGCTTCAATCAGATGCTCAGTCTCGTATATCCCTTTCCTTCAGGCAACCATTGCTCTGCAGGGAGAGACAGAAAGGCTTTGGCTAGACTCCCTTCCAACACCTCACACCACATAGCAAAAAGATATGTGCTCCAGAGTGCTAATTAGATCAATAATCTGTTCTGCTTGTCAAGGATGCATCTTTTCCACTGTGTGGCCAACAACACGCTCGTTCCCGCTCAAACACCACTGTCGCTTTTGTGCCCTCAGAACAAACAGCACATCTTGCCGTGGCAGTATTACATGAGTCATTTGACCTCACAGACCTCTTGAAAGGGTTCACAACCACGCTTTGGAAACTTCTGTTTTTGTGAGAGATACACATGGACAAACTCTTCCCACAGAGTTATTCACTATCCAGTGCTGGAAGGTGGCAGTGAGAACCCGTGTCAGAATGGGAAGAAACGGTACCACTTTTTCATTATAGTGAAATATGTATGACATGAAGTGCACCATTTTAACCATTTTACGCGCAACTCAGTGGCATTAGGTACATTCACAGAGACATGAAAACATTGCCATCCTCCATCTCCAGGCACTACCATCTTCCCAAAGAAAAACTCTGAGCCCATGAAACAGCACTGCCTACTCCATCCCTGATGCCAAGTAACTACTGCCACCCTCTCCATCTCTGTGACTGACTGCACCTGGCTCTCAGAGGAATAAGATCAAATTGTGTCTGGCTCTCTGTGGTAGGCTTGTTTCACTTAGCATAACACCTTCAAGGTCCATCCATGTGGCAGGTGATGGCAAAATTTCCTTCCTTTTATGGCTGACTAATATTCCATCATGTGGCTTATTACATCACATCCTTCCATTCATCATAGATATTTGGGTTATTTTCATCATTTGGCTATTGTGCATTAAAATGTTATTATTGTTATTATTATTATTATTATTATTATTATTTTATTATAATTGCAAACTCTGGTCTAGCCTTTCAGTCAACTCCTGATTACTCTTTCTTTGCTCAGCAGTACATCACCAGAGGCTTCCAGGCCTTCTATTTCAGCGTACCTCACTCCCAGCCCAGGTGAGCCTGTACAGTCAAGGACATTTGTCTAAAGCATACCCGCTGCTCAGGCCTGATGCCACCTGCCTCCTGCATCCTTCCAACGATATCTGCACTCTCACCACCCCACGATGGACTTCAGCAATAGCTGCTCTGTTTGTTCCATTCCAGCAACTCTTCATTGATCTGCTGTTTCTACCACTTAGAGTCCTGAGCACAGCCGCACCTTAGCCTGTTAAATCTGTTGCTTGCATGTGTTCAAGTTGGCAGTTCAGCTCAATAAAGTCAGAGGAATCTACAGGTAGGATGTAGGTGTGGCAGGGAGATTTCCCAAAGTTTAGGGATCCCATTAGATCACTGTGGACGCCATGGTTTCCCTAAATCATCCTTATCAATCATTTAGAAACTTGATTATGGGACTTACTGTTTCACTCACTGTTCTGGCTGATATGCTGCAGCATCCAATAAATTGAGCCTTGAATGAGCGGTGGGTAAACTGACCCCTCGTCGCTGAGAGGCTGCCGGACATCCTGTGAAACAGAGGAAGATACATTTCACCACATGCTGTGTTTCTCGGTGGCTCCAAGCAAGCAGCCGTGGCAGGCAGCACCTTTAAGCTCTGAGGTCACCCTTGACTCTTTGCACCTGTTGGCTCTTTCTGCTCTGCACCCTGGGTTCCCAGTGGGAAGAGCTCCGCCTGTTTTCACAATGAGAAACAGGCGTTAGAGACACAGTGGGGTAGTAAAAAATGAATGGCCTGTGTAGTGGGACTGGCCAGCTTTGACCTGGAAGTACTACCCCCATTGAGGCTTCGGTAACTGTCATGCCCACAAGGCCGGGCCGAGGCAGGAGCCCTTAAGACCCGAGATCCCGATGTGTTGGCTCTCTTGGTTCCTGGGTCCTGGACACTTGGAGGTAGATTTAGCAGTGTTTTCCAGAGAACACTACTGGACTGCGCTACACCTTTCCCCGACCCTGTAACCTGTCCCTTCACTTGTGAGTTACCCCACAAAATAAACCTCCCTTTTAACTACATGGAGTTGCCTTAATACTACAACCAATAGGCCTGCCTTGCAGCTGCAACA
Source organism: Peromyscus nudipes (assembly GCA_902168325.1). Lineage (NCBI taxonomy): Eukaryota > Metazoa > Chordata > Mammalia > Rodentia > Cricetidae > Peromyscus > Peromyscus nudipes. The sequence continues at coordinate 38,163 of CABHPH010160826.1, read as the reverse complement.
CCCCCCCACACCCCACCTCACCCCACCCCACCCCACGCCACCCAGGCCTCTGCTCTTGACCTCCTACTGTATACAGAGCTGCAGTGTCTGGTGCTGAGAAGGAATTCCCCCAGAGGAGTTTGTAGAGAGGTATAACCATCCTCATTTATAAATGAGATCCAGAGAGGTTATGCTGTAGGATGGTCTGTATGTCAAATTACTCTGATTGGTCAATAAATAAAACACTGATTGGCCAGTGGCTAGGCAGGAAGTATAGGCGGGACTAACAGAGAGGAGAAAAGAACAGGAAGGTGGAAGGAGACACAGCCAGCCGCTGCCAGGACAAGCAGCATGTAAAGATGCCAGTAAGCCACGAGCCACGTGGCCAGGTATAGATTTATAGAAATGGATTAATTTAAGATATAAGGACAGTTAGCAAGAAGCCTGCCACGGCCATACAGTTTGTAAGCAATATAAGTCTCTGTGCTTACTTGGTTGGGTCTGAGCGGCTGTGGGACTGGCGGGTGACAGAGATTTGTCCTGACTGTGGGCCAGGCAGGAACTCTAGCTACAAGGTTAGGTCTCTTAGTCAAAGCCACTCTGCTCACAAATTCACCTGCAGCTGAAGTCCATGCCTCTGGACATCAGCTCTGATGCCTTTCTTTTTTCTTTTTTTTTTTTTTTGGTTTTTCGAGGCAGGGTTTCTCTGTGCAGCTTTGCGCCTTTCCTGGAACTCACTTGGTAGCCCAGGCTGGCCTCGAACTCACAAAGATCCGCCTGGCTCTGCCTCCCAAGTGCTGGGATTAAAGGCGTGCGCCACCACCGCCCGGCCTGATGCCTTTCTTATTGTGGAAAAACAGATGACAATCATGCCTTGCCTAAGAACTACGTAGATGACAACACAACGTGTTTGCTCACTGCTCCTGTTGTAATCGAGCCGACTACCAACAAGGGAACCCCAGGGGAACCAAGTGGTTCCTAGGCATGTGGTCGTCACACAATGTGTCACTTAATGCTAAGGAGGAGCGTCATTGTCATCCCCCTGCTGTGTCAGCACAGATGAGGCCTAGGAAGGCTATGAAATCATACACGTGTAGGTTGTACATGTTTGTGTGACTGGAAAGCAGAAGGAGGAAGTGTTGGATCTGGAGGGATTGCTCAGTGGTTACTCTGGCAGAAGACCTGGATTTGGTTCTCAGCACTTACGGGATGGCTTATCACTGGCAATAGGTCTAGTTCCAAGGGATCTGATGCCCTCTTCTGGCCTCTGCTGGCACCAGACATGCACTCAGTATACATAGGTACACGCAGGCAAACACTCACACACATAAAATAAAAGTGAACAAATCTGGAAAAGAAAAAGAGAGTGTTAGGCCAGAAGAAGGGGGCCGTGTGGGGGAGGAGCAGGGAGGGCAGTGGATTATCAACAGTGGAGTACGAACAAGGAACAGTGATGTGTCTCTTAAAATGTTTGCGTAGAATCCATTGTTTTGTATACTAAAAATATTTTTTTTAAAGAAAGTAAAGTCACTTGACGTCACAGAACTAGTAAGCAAAAGAACTGTGGACAGGCTGGGCAATGGTGGTGCATGCCTTTAATCCCAGCACTCTGGAGGCAGAGGCAGGCTACGGATCTCTGTGAGTTCAAGGCCAGCCTGATCTACAAAGTGAGTTCCAGGACAGCTAGGACTGTTACACAGAGAAATCCTGTCTTGAAAAACCAAAAGAAAAGACAAAAGAACTGGGGACCCACTCCAAACAAGGCCTGCTTGATTTCAAAATTCCCATTTTACCTGCCACATCCCGGAGCTAATGTGATGAGAGGGGCCACTGAAGCAGAGAAGGCCATTTGGCACAGTACCCTCACCTCAGACTTCAGGTCAAGGGCTCAGCCATCCTTCTTGTGTGTTGCGAAACTCTGGGTACGGGTAAGTGCACATTCCTGGGGGACAAGTTCAGCCTCGATGAGAAAGGGAAATGAATTTAAGACTCACAGACCTAGTTTAACACTAGTGTCTAAATGGAGAAACAACCACCCAGGGGAGAGATGCTTCCAAGCTTTGCAGCCTGTGGTGACACAGGGACCCCACTGCAGTGTCCCAGCTTGCTGGCAGCCTTGCATCCCCTTCCTCCCCTTCAGCCTGAGCTGTTACCTGAGAGGAGATAAGGCACGGATGGAGCAATGATTTTAGGAGCTAGTCGTTTGGAATGGGATTGGCCAGGTATCCTTGTTGGACCTGGTCTCAGAAAACAGAACATGAAGGAGACAGCCTATGAACAAAGCTCTGATTGGAGTTTCCCCAAAACTCCAAGAGGCTTCCATTTAAGTGTGAGAAAGGGTGGTAGATCTGTTGGATCTAAAAGGCCAGCCCTGGGACCTGTCTATCTCCCAGGTTTATAATTTCACTGTGTTCCTTCACCCATTCTGATGCAATGGTCACTACAGCAGAAAGAGCCCTTGATGGAAGAAAGGCGGGTCTGTCTTCCAGGGAACAATCGCTCTGTTGTCTGAGGAATGCCACCCAATATGATAGGTGAGATGTTGATATGCAGGCCCACTCCACCCGTCTGGGTTCTTGCTTGTGTTTTTTGGTCAGTGTCAAGTTTGTCCTGCTGGCCAAGAGGCAGGTTTTAACTTCTCCAGTAAGTAAGGAGGCATTAGGATAAGGTCACGGGTCCTCTGCTGCCATTTGAGATAGCTTTCTAGCTTTGCCTGCCTATTTCTGCACATGTGCAGGCTTGATCCAGCGAGAGACGCAGAGAAGGAAGGATGGTCAGAGAGCTCAGAAGGTGGAGGGAAAGCCAAGACAGGAAGACACCGGAGGCCCCTCACTGAGGACTCCAAACAGTGCAGATACACCAAACTCCCAAGGAACATTGCTTTTCACCCACTAAGTCAGACTGTGGCCATGACTTTCGCCCCCCAGGAGGATGCTTTTAGTGTTTGGAGACATTTGTCACAACTCTGGTGCTGAAGCTGGTAGGGAGGCCGGGGCTGGAGAGAAATAACCTGCAATGGCTAGAACAGAGACTATTCCTGAATGTTAATAGTGTCAGCACTGAGGAATACTAAAGGAAAAACACCAGCTACCTCAGGCATCACATACTGGTCATTCCTACTGGCCATCTACACTGGTCACAGGGAGTGATCTCAACAAAGAACCATCCAGAACAAAATGCCAGTGGTGTCAGGTTGGGGCTCACCTGGTATGGTAGCTTGAATGTAATTGGCCCTCGTAAGCTCATAGAGAGTGGGCACTATTAGGAGGTGCGGCTTTGTTGGAGTTGGTGTGGCCTTCTTGGAGGAACTGTATCACTGTGGGGGTGGGCAGTCTCATATATGCTCAAGCCATGCCTGATGTCTCAGACCACTTCCTGTTGCCTGTGGGTCAATATGTAAGAACTATCAGCTCCTTCTCCAGCACCATGTCTGCCTGCACACTACCTTGCTTCCTGCATGCTAATAATGGACCAAACCTCTGAACTGTAAATGAGCCACCCCAATTAAATGTTTTCCTTTATAAGAGTTGCCATGGTCATGGTGTCTCTCCATAGCAATAGAAACCCTAACTAAGACACCTGGTTTAAGGTGTGATGCCCTGTTCTGGTTTTACCTTGGCGGCTATGATAAAACACTCTGACCAAGGGCAACTTAGGAAGGTAAAGGGCTTATTTTAGCTTACAACCCAGCTCACAGCCCATCACACTGGGGGCAGTCAGGCAGGAACTTGGAGTAAAACCATGGAAGAATGCTGCTTGCCAGCTCGCCCATAGGATCATGTTTAGCTAGTTTTCTCCTAAAGCCCAGAAATACCCTCCCAGAGAATAATGATGCCCACAGTGGGCTGGGCCCTCCTACATCAGTTAGCAGTCTAGATGATCCCCCACAGACATACCTACAGGCTAATCTGATCTGGACAGACTCTCAATCATGCCTCCCTCCCTTCTCAGGTGACTCTAGTCTAGGTCAAGTTGACAGTTAAAAGATGGAGTCCTAACTCACAGAAGCCAGGCACAACCAATTGAAGTATAAAGTGGAGCCAAGAGCTACGACCTGCCTTTCCAGTCTCAGAAAGGGCAGGGAGTAGACTGCCCAGCATGGGCAGGCAGGACCCCAAGTGCCACCACGGGGTCACTCAGATTCTACCCTTTTGCCATTAACAAGGACATGTAATTTCCCAGGAAAGAGCGTCTGACTGGCTGGCTGGCTTGGCCTTAGAGCTGGGCAAGGCCACAGAACCACCAGGCCTCAGAATCAACATATGCCCCCAACTCAGTTATCACATGCTGTGATTGGCACCATTAGACAAGCCTTGGGCCCTGTGTCCTGTGACTCCACTCCAGAGGAGCCAGACGAGGCAGTTTGTCCTCTAATCCTTGGGAGAACTGAACTGAAATTCACTAGACTCAATCTTAAAAATAAATAAATAAACAAGTCTAGATAGGTGTTTCTCCACCGCATTTCCTGTTCTGTGGATTAACTTGACAGATACTACGTGGTGCATAGTGCCTGGATATCAACACAAGCGCCACCATCAGGTACAAGCCTCATGTAAGACGTGCTGGGGGTCTAGTAAAGATGAGGCAGTTTGGGGCAAAGAAAAAGAGAGAGAGGAGTGTTGAGGGGAGGTATCAAAGGTGGTAGTGGTGATGGAGGAAGGATGCTAGGGAAAGAGAAGGGTCTAGTCAGTGAATACTGGGCTTCCATTTGGGACAAGGTGACCTGCTCCAGACCCACCCATCACAAAGGAGCCATTCAGGCTAGGAGAATCGGGGGGAGATGCTGTCACTTCCAACAATGTGTGCTGGAGGGTCTGTGAGCAGCAATTGGGGTGAGCCCTGTCCATTTGCCACCCCACATGTTATCAGTGTGAGAGCTGGGTTCTCAGCAACCCGTCCCACAGCTGAATGGGAGGCCACTGTCATGTTGGCAGGAGGGTCCCTGCAGCTGTGTCTTTGATTTGCTCTGTGAATGAAAAACAAGCCCATAGTGGGTGCATGGGGATCCATTGCACTGGCCACAGGGCAATTATTTATTATGAGTCTTGAATACTTGCCTGATTGTATAAGGTTTTATTGTGGCTTTACACAGAGCACGAGAGCTCAGACTCAGTCATTTCCGCAGCGGGGCCGGGTGGGGGGGAGGAGAGATTTGGGGGCTCAGTGTGGGAGCACCAGGTTTACTTCTTGGCAGAGAGGTTCAGAGACAAAGTGAGATACTAGGGAACAGACCAGAAGTCGCCCCAAATTCCTTTGTGCTTAGCCCTCCGTGGGAAGTTCTGGAGAAAATAACTTCCACTTCCACCCTACAATGATGTCATTTCCTCTGTAAACAGCGCAATTGTTGACTGTAGGAGGCCAGAGAGAAAGGTGTGGTGGGTTTCTAAAGGGCAGCCCCAGATTGAGAGAGCTGCTGAACTAGAGGCAGGCAGAAGGTCCAGGGCTTGCTCTGAGCAATTGTGCCTCTCACTTCTGCCCTGTCTCTTATTTACCATCTTTAGTTTCTTTCTCTTCTTCTCCCTCCCCCTCATCTTCTTTTCCCTTCTTCCACGGCCTCTTCTTCCCTCTCTCTTCTCCCCTTCTATCGTCTTTTCTTCCTTCTTCATCTTCTTCATAATTTTCTTCCCCTTCCTCCTCTTGTTATCATCATGAACCTCTCATCCTTCCTCTGCATCCTTTTTTAAGATTAATATATATATATAAATATATACATATATATGAGTGTTTGCCTTCATGTATGTATGTATGTATGTATGTATGTATGTATGTATGTATGTATGTGCATCATGTGGATGCAGTTCCCATTAAGGCCAGAAGGTGGCATCAGATTCTCTGGAACTGGAGTTTTAGCCAGTTGTGAGCTACCATGTGGGTGCTGAGAACTAAACCAGGGTCCTCTGCAAGAACAGCCAATGCTCTTAATCACCGAGCCCTCTTCTTCAGCCTCTTCTACATCTTAATCATCCACCCTCTTCTTTTTCTTCTCTTCTTCCTTCTTCAACCCTGCTGTTTACTGACCAAAAATGATGTGTCAGACAACACATTTTACAGATGCTTTCTCAATCAACCTCCACAAAATCTCATTGATGCCACAGTATGGAGACAAGGTCTAGAAATCAGAGAGGTTTAATGACTCATCCAGAGTCACACAGATAGCAAGTGATGGGTCCTAGCCATGAACCCAGGTAGGAAGGACACACAGTATTTCTAGTCTCCAGACTGAGCTCCTGTTCCCCACCTTGACCTTGGTTGACATTCTCTCTATCCCTTTCTGGAGCCCTCTTGTACTGTCAGGCAGGGCCAGAGATCACACTGATCTTCATGCAGGCTGTTTGGGCTCTGTGGAAAGTATGGAAACCCAGCTGCTTCTTCTAACTCTGGAGTTACTTTATGGATAAACCAGGACACACCTGCTTCAACATTATGAACTGGAAAATGGAAACCCAAATGTATCCCTTGCCAGGATGCTCAATGACCAGTTTTTTTGGGGGTGGGGGCAGGGGGACTTCTTGTTAAATGAGACATGTAAGATATCATTATTTTTATCATGTCATATCTCTGATGCCAGAGTCACAACCTCCTTAGGAGCAACTCTATGCATACATGTAACACATTTTCTTGGAGTGTGTACCCAGTGGTGAATAGATATATTTATATGAATGACCAGGAAACAGCTGGCCAGCCTAATAAAAGAATAGTGTCTGTGAATGTATGTTCTCCATAACATTGCCCAGTCACCCCATGGAGCCTGGGAGGCAACACATAAGCATGATTCTTTCTGTTACTTCCCCAACACCATGCCACGGCCAGCATTAAGATCTCTACCCATCTGATAGGTAAAAATTAGTATCTCAGCATGATCTAAATTTGCATTTCTCTTCCTAAGAATCAGCTTCAGCACATTGCACCTGGTTAACAACATTTATATATCCTTCCATATGCAGGGTTGAACACAGCATCCAGCTTCTGGGCTTTCCCTCCATGCACTGTACTATACGTATTGGGGAGATCACAACAACTTATCACAACAATGCAACTTTCTATCACTCTTTCCCAGGTTGGCATAAATGCTGTTGCTGTCATCTGGTTGGTTGGTTAGTGCTTTTGTTATTGTTGTTTTATTTGTCTTGTTTTGTCTTGTTTGTTTTGTTTTGTTTGTTTGGCTTTTGAGACAGACTCTCACTATGTAGCCCAGGCTGGCCTTGGACTCCCAATCCCCAGCCTCCCACGTGCTAGGATTATAGGTGTAAGTCATTATACCTGGCTTGTTACTTTTTAATTTTGTTCATGACATAACTCATTTTCAAAAGAAGACAAAGTGAATCCATGGCCTGTGTCCTGGAAGATATTGGGGAAAGGGGTCTGCATGAGTTCTGAATGTTTCCTATGACAATGAGTCATTGAGCTCCCATTTGTATGCTGAGGGAAAAACACAGGTATGGGAGTAAAGAGGTGAAAACTTTATAAACCACATATACTAAGTTACCTGTAGCTTAGCTATATAGTAAAAAACTATGCACAGATGTGATGTGGCACAGAATTCAGCATGTGCAGGAGGTTTTCACATAAAGCTTTGAAGGGTGAAACAAGCACCCTGCTTGAATCTTGTTGATTTGGGCTCTGACCTCAGATGTTTGTTAGGGGGTCCCTTCCAGAAGAAAGCTTGGGGTATGCTGCTCTTAAGGAGCTATGTTCATGTCTCAGCCACTGATGGATCCCAGTGTCTCCATAAAGTCCAGACCTACCAGAATGTGAAGGCCAAGGGCAGGGGCTACTGTTGATGGCTGAGTCAGTTCCCAGGACAGATACCTGCTCCATAAGTCTGGGTTCAATAAATAGATATGGGCTATAAATAGAGACACACACTTTGACTCACTTTATCACTGTCCCTAAAGTACAGGTTTCAGATCTGTTAACATGTGAGCCACTGACCTACCCCAGGTGGACTCTGAGTTATAAAAATGAGTGAGGGAAGTCTTTGCCCTTCTCAGGTTCCACTGAGGCAGACATGTGCAATGGGAATAGAAACCACATCTGAAATGCGAAGCCTCGTAGGAACATTCTTTCTAGCTCTGAGTCTTTCCATCCTGGTCTTCCTAGATGTCCCAGAGCACCAAGGCCAAGAAGGAAAACTGTACCAAGTATCAAAGAACACCTTACTCACTCCACTAGCATCTCAAGACGCTATTCTTATTTCCATGGGGGTCCCTGGGGTGGTCCAGACCCTCAGGGAACTCTCAGCAAGGGTGGTAGTCTCCATCATGGTGGTCCCAGACCCTTCTCACCCATCCTGGCCCAAAGACACATGATCTGGGCTGTTTATGGGGTGTGGGCTCTGACGTGTGGGTGGCAGGCTCCCGAGCCACTGGGCAGTAAAGTTTCAGACATAGGCCTGCTTCCCAGCTGCAGCTGCCACATCAAAAGGCCGAACGCCTGCAAACTTTGCCTTAATTAAAAAGTTACAGTAATCCTCAGGATGGGGGCCAGCCAGACCCCCTAGAGACAACAGCTCTCTGTGGCCACAGACCAGGCCCTTCCACCCACCCTAGGCCCTAGTAAAAGCAGCGGACACTGTGGGCACCACAGGGCTCCTGTGAATAGGAATGGAAGTGCCCCAGGCTCTCCTGCTCTCTTGGTTTGCTTTGGAGGGATCTGTAGCCAAACCTCTGCCCAGAGCTCTGGCTTCCTGGACTGATCTCTCTTCCTCACTCATTCATGTATTCTTTGGGGTTCTTCCCACCTCTGCTGTCTAATACCAACACCTCAAGCCCCCAGAGGCCCATGTTAGAGAGCCATGGACTGGGAATGACCAAGGATATCCCATTCTCCATCTCCAGCCAGTCTGGTTACTGGTGCTTTCATTTGGTGGATGGGCCAGGGGAGGACTGGCATTCAGGACAGGCTTGCCCACAGCCACCAGCTCTAGCACCTGTGACAGAAGCTACCCATGTCACCTGAATGATCTCACAGCCAGCACCAGCCCTTGCCCGTGAAGGGTCTGAGAAGTATGGAGGGACAGAGAGCTGACAGGCAAGTTAAAAAAAAACTGAGTTAAAAAACAACAAAAAACATCAACTGGACTGAAAGTTGATCTCCCTAACTCAGGCTGGCCTAAAACTCATTCAAGATCTCCCTTTCTCTGCCTTCAGGGTGTAAAAGTTACAGGCATGCACTGTTGTCCACTTCGAAATATATCTCTTCCGGCTGCAGCAAAGAGATACTTAGGTTATCAGTAGCCTCTCTCCAGTGGCTATTTATCTATCCTCTGTATTAAGTCAGAGATTCTTTTCAGTGGCATGACAACCTAAACGAACCAAAAATATATTAAATTGCCAGTGAACCCGTGATTGTTACCAACTAGCTTGTTCAAGGACCTGCAGATACACAAGACAGGGTAAGTGTATAGAGGAAGATTTCAACTCTCACTTAAGATATCCCTTTACAGAGACAATTGAAGATGCATGGACTGCTTCCTGGTGTGGATTCATCTCTGCTCCACAGATTCTCCAGAGGGAAGACTTTGTCAGAAGGATGGTGTGTGTGGCGGGGGGTGGGAGGGGGGGTGGGGGTGGTGGGGGTGCAGGAGCAAAGTGTTGTGAGCTGCCTCCCAGTGTTTCATGGTCTTGCACTTGTAAAAAAAAGCTCACTACCTCTCTTCTCCCTCTCCCTCTCCCTCCCCAATTGCTCTGATGAATCTTCTCTGGGTGAGTACATTTTTTAAGGACTTTGTAGTGTGGACCTGTGAAGTCAATAAACAAGGCAAGGTGCCAGCTCCACTTGCGCCTTGGCCAGACATCTTTGCTTGGTACAGTACACCTGTACACAGCAGTTCCCCCATCCCCAAAACACACACACACACACACACACACACACACACACACACACACACACACACACACACACAGAGAGAGAGAGAGAGAGAGAGAGAGAGAGAGAGAGAGAGAGAGAGAGAGAGAGAGAGAGAGAGAGAGAGAGACTGGGTGATTTCAGTGATAATCTAGCAAGATAGACGTTTTGATTCTCATTTAACAAAATAGGAAAACTAGGGCTCGGAAGATTGAAGTCAATTGTTTAAGTCATGCCACTAGTGAACACCAGAACTGAGCTACACATCTATTGTTTGCTACCAAGACCAGCCCTCTTGCTGTCAGTCACTGCCTCCTCCCACAACCTGGAAGCCTATGCCCATGGTCATGTCCTGCGCAGTCGGGACTCAGGCAATGGTGCTAGAATCCAAGGCGAGGCTGCCTACTCCCATGCATTTTCCACGCTGAGAAAGTGAAATTCTCACTGTGGTGCTAAACAGGGTGGCTGATGAACCTGACTTAGTGGGATTGTTTAAGGTAGTATCAAAACAAACCATATCATTTCATCTGCAGTGGCCTTCACTGGGGCTGGCGGAAGATGTGAAATATTTATTTCTGTAACCAATTCTCTCCCATCCCAGTCCCCTACTCTGTCTGGGGACTGGGCCCTGAATATCAAGCCCAGCACAGTTCATTTTCTCAAATGCCACTAGTTAGGGAAAAAAGCCAGAGCAAGGCAAAGTAATTTCCTTCCTCAGCTCCTGTCGCAGATGATTGGATTGCAGGATTGTATAGAGGGAGAAGCAGAGCTTGTCTCTGGGATAATGGAATTTAGTGAGAGCCTCCGATTTATTCCTAAAAACATGGCGACGCTGTGTTCACGCTCCTGAAACATGAAATCAGTAGGAGAGCAACTGGGTAAAGAAAGGGAAATTAAAAACAAAATCACCAATCATCTTATTATACGACAACACGTGAATGCGCATATGCTTGATTGTGAGCTGTGAGTGTAGAGAGGAGGACCATTTAAAAAATAAAAAGGCGCTGGCTTCAGCAGGATTTCTGTAAAAAAAAAAGGGGGGGGCTCTGGCAGCTGGAAAGGAGAGTGAGCATGGATGCTCCCCACACTTGTGCAAGGTCTGGGGTCTACAATGCCCCTCACACATGTTGTCTTTACACTCCATGTTCTGGGCACATCTGGCTCCTCAGCCACTCCTTACATGTAGCGCTTACAATCCCAAACTGCATGCTCTCTCCACTTCCGCTTCTGCTGAGTGCACCTGCAGCCTGGCTCCCACCCGTACCCACATCTGGCATGCTGACCCCAGCCCTAGGCCTAGGGTAGCTTCCTCTATGTCCCCTTTCTCATTTTTAAGATGTCACTCAGTGCTGCTGGTGTACCTCCTCTGAAAACCTTTCAGGTGCACCTAGCTTTGGCTGACAGCCCCTCCCTTCCTCCTTCTCTGTGTCCCATATATCTACCTGAGTGCAGTCACTAGGTTCTGATGACTGGTCTACCTCCTTTCTAAATTCAAGAGCCCCTGGAGAGTAGAGCAGAGACGCCACCCCTCCTCCCTACCCCGCCCACGGGTGGGCACTGGACCTCACATGATGCTTGTTTCAGAGTCAGTCCCCAAGAGGTGTTTTGTGCATGCATCATTTAAGGATGGCCTCTACCATGCAAAAGAAGGGACTGAGGTAACAGGGGGTAGGGAGTGTGTTCTCGGTCTTTGATAAATGAGGGACAGTACCGAGGCTCAGGTCCCCGTTGGGCCATTTCTGGCTTTCTAGTTGCAGTGGAACAGCAGTCCAGCAGAGACAGGTGTGCTTGAGGTTGGGCCCTCAGGGCTGGGGCTTCCTGTCTTTGAAGTAAAGCTGTTTTAGGACTAAGCTGCCACTGCCCAATAGTCTCCAAATTGGGACAAGTGTAGGAGACTTGGAGACCCAAGTCTGCACTGTTCATGACCTTGAGGACTGGACAGTGAAAGTGCTGGCCAGGATCAGGATAAGCCCCAAACTGAAAAGTGAAGTCACACCAACTACAGAAACGATTGGATGGCTACGCTGTCTTATTTCCCAGACACCTATCTTTCACTCAGAATACAGGACTGAAAGCCCAGAGGAAACAGAAAAACAGTATTTCAGAGGGAATGGTATGGTAAGAGCTGCCTGTGGTGACCAAAGGAAACAGGAAAAACACAAATGGAGTAAGGACTTCTGCGACAAGGCCAAGAGCATCCCTAGTTCCCTGCAGCATCTATCCTGAATGCCTACCGAGTGCGAGCCCTTGAGCACTCCGGGACCTCAGAAAAATAGCAATGAAACCTAACAAAGAAACAGGAGAGCAGCTGTCTCTCCCTTGGACACAGCCATGACCTGGGTGGGTAAGGGAAGCAGCCGGGAGGCGAGCAGTTTCCAGAAGAAGCAGCCACCAAGGTGAGGCAGGGAAGGCTGGAGCTGGGAAAGTGGGTGGAGCTAAGTTTGTGCATCTGTAGAAGGCTTGCTGTAGCTGGAAGAAGAGGCTGAAACAGAGTGACGGAGTTGAGAACAGCGTGCAACACAGGATGATGGGTAACCCGGTGCTTCCTGCACTGCACCATTCACTGACCTAAGCCTTGCAACACAGGCAGACGCGGTGGCTCCCTCATCTCACGAATGGGAAGACTCGGTCACTCACTGAAGTCCAGAGGCTGACCACCACCCCAGGATTGGGGTGGGCACAACCCACATCTAAATTCTGGATCCACGGTTCCACCTTGTCCTTCATAATCAGAACTCTCCTGTAGCCTGTTTCCCACCCACAGCTGTCTAAGCAATTACTCTGAAAATTGGGAGCCCAGGACCATAGATAGAGTCCAAGAGGCAGGAGTCTGAGGTGGTAGTGTTGGGCCATTCCAGGTCATGTCCTCGTGAAGCTACAGTTACGTGCAGGCCCAGGTGTCAATCAATTGAAAGCTTGCTTGGACAGCTCTGCTCCTGTGAGGGCAGCTGCCATTCTTCATAATTCCAGCACTCCATAGCACTGTTCTTTTCTGGCAGCCTACTGCCCCTGAACAAAGGGTTTGAGACAGACAGAAAACACCTTGTTCAGAGAAGTGACAAGCCACCACATGTGTTGGATGCCATTGGTCACAAAGACAAGCCTGAGGTTGGGAACTCATTAGAAGCAAAGATGCTGGGAATTGGGAGCCCAAGGTCAAAATTAGAGGCCACGTACCTTCCCCCCACACACCCAGCATCCCACAGGCACAGCCACCTTCCAGTCAGTGACAGACTGCTGTACAAAGGTGGTTCTTTGGATGAGCCCAGGGCTGAAAGACTGCCATGGCCCAGGAATGTCACAGCTGCTGGAACACCGTGTAACTGAACGCTAGAGTGTGGCCATGGTGATACAAAGAAAACCGCCCCGCCAGCCAGATCTATGAACACAGGCCCACACAATCCCATCCAGAAACCAGCTGCCTTAGGGGTCTTGAGTCCTTCCTTAGGTGTCACCCCAGTATCACCTCTCCACTTAACATCGCTCTCCATCTCCCATGTATGCAGTCTCCTCCAAGTTGCAGCAAGAGGAGGAACAAGTCTTATGAGACACCTCCTCTTTCGCCTCTGACACGGTCACCGAGACCCTACTTACTGCCCTTCTGAGTAAGGACTTTCTGGTCCCCTGGAATCCCAGTGGACCTGGGCAGATTTTTCTGAAAGCCTTCATCTCCCTTCTTGGGGATTTAAAACAATTAAAATGTTTTTATTTTTATGTTAATGCGTATGTGTGTTTTGCCTGCATGTATGTGCACCATGTGGGTGAAGTGCCTATGAAGGCCAGAAGAGGGCATCAGATCTTCCGGAACTGGAGTTATTACTGATGGTTATCATGTTGGTGCTGGGAATTGAACCCAGATCCTCTGGAAGAGCACCCAGTGCTCTTAGCTGCAAAGCTGTCTCTCTAGCCACCACCACCACCACCACCACCATCCCTGTTGGGGATTTTATCACTAGACAGAAATCCAAAGAGCTGCTGGGCCCAGATGTCTCCAGGTGGTACTTTATTACTGTAGTTTTCTGGAAAGACAGGACCACCCTCTCCTGAGCAACACCCACATGCCTACAAAATAGCTGCATTTGGTTTGGGGGCCACTGTGCCCCAAGTGGGTGAGGAGTTTGCAATGAGAACTTCATTAGAGGGACTCTGTGTCCAGAACCAAAGTTGACTCCTAGAGCCTGTACAAGAACTAGCACCTTCCACCTGTCCACAGAGCGATCTTCCTAGGGCCCGTCTCTGGCCATACTGTTTAAAACTCTTATGGGCAAGTGAGATGACCTAGTGTGTGAAAGAAATTGTTATACAAGCCTGATGACCTGTGTTTTGTCCCCAGAACCCACAGTAGGAGAGAACTTACTCTCAAAAGGTGTCTTGCAACATCCACACAGACGCCACAGCACCTGCCTGCCCGCCCACACGTGCACAGGTATGTGCACAAACAACGATAACTCTCTGCTTAATCCTTCCTGCTTCAGGGTCAAATTGAGACTGCCTGGCTCACAAGCTTGGCGATCTGGTCTGTCTGCCCCTCCTCTCCTGGTCTGCCTCCCCCAGCTCTTTCATTCTGTACTGCCGCCAGATTCAAGCATTCACCGCCAGTGAAATGATCGATGCTGTCTTTCACCTCGTCTCTGCCTTGAATGCCCTTCCTTTCCTAAATAACATCTATTCCTGCTTCGGAATTAATCTTCACACTCCCATCCGTCAGCTAGGAAGCCTTTCATTAAGCACTCCAGATTTGAATTATCTTCTCCTCTTGCTCCCACAGCAGCGAAGGCGGTGGCGCGGTACCTGGAATACTGGTGGCTTCCTGGATATTCTAGGCAGCTACCCCCTCCCCCCACTTCCACTGAGCTCCTTCACTTGTGTTTGGGAAGGTGGCTCATCAAGCTGCCTATGTGGGAGGTCGCCATTAGAAGGAGCAAAGACACCCCCTCCCACTTCTCAGGGAGAAGTCTCTCTCGTCTCTCACCACCAAAGTCCTTATGCCGAGTTCAGTGTCCTGCCATTCTTGCTGACATACACAATGATCTAGTCACTGTAACCAAGGGTGATAACTGGAGATGTCCAGCACAGGACCCTTGGATGATGTTCTGTGCTACTCACTACATCGGGGTCTTGACGGTATACCAGACAGGATGGGGAATGGTGGGGACTAGCAAGGACCTAAACATGTGACCTCAAATCCCAGCACAAACCTCAGGCTCAAGTGTGGCTCTCACACACACACCTGTCTCTTGTGGAACTGCAGCGCCCTTGGAGTTGAGCAGAGGCAGCACTCTGTATGGACTGCTGCAAGGACAACATGGGGAGCCCCCAGGCTGTTAGAGGGGGGCTGTAGGATGAGATTCAGGAAAGCAGCAAACCTGAAAACAGTGGATCCTGAAGGCAGTTGTAGTGTGGACCCCAAAGCAGCCTCTTCACCATGCTCCCTTGCTGGGATCTGCAACCCTGTTCCCAGGCATTAAACACTCAGTTGCCGGGCAGGGAGGGAGGCAGGCGGGGGTGGAAGAGAGGGAACAGCCAACAACTCCTGGGGACAACTGCGTTCTCCAAGCTTTTTCTGCCAGGATCTGAGGAAGCCTGTTTACACGGGTCCCCCCTGTGGTCTCTGCTGCTTAATATGCCTTTTGAAAATGATGCTCGGTGGGATGTGTGCACATTTGTAATTACAAAGACCCGGCTGGTTTTTGACAATCTGTGCCTGCTAATTTCTCAGTGGCAAGGAAGGGAAGCAGTGAACGTCCCCGGCGCTGCTTGTGCAGTGGGCTCCCGGGCTGTGTGGTGAGGTGCTTTCTCCAGAGGACGTTCATTCCAGACCTGCTCTGCTTTGCTCAGGGAAGATCTGAGCTCCACTAGGGACGAATGACCTGTCTGAGGCGGCACGGGGCATGAGAAGGTCGTGTAAGGCTTCCTGTTTACACTGTTCTTGTGGAAGTGCCCGAGTCCCTCTGTATCAACCCTGGCAGGAACTGGGAGGACGAAGCAAGACATTCCCAGAACTGAGACTGTTTCCCTTAAGTGGTGGGCGTCCTGCCACAAGAAGTAGCTCATCATTGGGAGGGGAGGCAAGGGTGAAACCCACAGGCAGAGACAACCTTCCCAGTAACTGAGACAGACCTGGGCTCTCAGGAGAGGAATGGAGCCTCTGGTGGAAGGAGGAGGGCCCACTGAGCCCCCAGCCAACTCTTTGAAATTGAGCTGTGGTTGAAGCCAGTTCAACACATTCAGCGTCCTATCGATGTCTGGGTGGGAAACGCACCTGAAAGCTGCTGAAATACAGGGTCCAGCATTGCTTTTGCAGAACAGTGGCTCTTTGAATTAAGGTGTTCGAGAATTAAGTTTCTCCAGTGTTCCCAGGGCTCAGACTTAAAGTTGAGGCTGGCCCGGGAGCGGGGGAAGGAGGGGGCAGAACTTGATGGAGCTGCTGATAGGTCTCTGCTGGCTAAAAGTGATGACATTGGCAAGAAACTGATCTTTCTGGGGAGCAGAAACTCAAGAGCCCTCAAGTGCAGAACACAAGGCCAGCTGTGTGACCTGCCACACAGGCCTGGCTTTGATACCTAAGGAGGTGGTGGCAGAGACCACCTGATCGGGTATCGCTCTCAGACCAGAACCTGAAGGAGCAGAGCCCTAGAAGAAGGCTTCTGATCTTGTCTCCTCCTTCTTTGCATAGAATGAGAACACACTCAGGCCAGAAGCAGAAAGTGTGTAATCAGTTTCCTTCCTCTGTGTCCCAGACAGGCAAATTGAGATCCAGATCTGTGGCCTCGGGGGACTTGTCCTCAGGCAACGGTGCGCAGATATGGGACTCAGAACCAGTGCTCCAGGTCTCCCATGCCCTGCTAACTGCGACTAGAAAAGGAAACGAAGTCAAAGCCTGAAGGCCTTTGTCACCAAGAGGCAGGCCGGGGCCATAGCACACCTCCATCTGGTCCCCGTCACACTCATTTTGTGAGCCGGCTGTGAACTGTTCCCCACTGTAAGCCGATGCCCACACCACGGTGTCTGGCCAAGGCAGATCTCAGCTGTGGGTTGTGCCTGTTTAAATGCTAAGTCAGTCTGTGCAAAGCAGACCCTGCTGGGCTTGGCTCCCTCCACAGGCAGGCCAGTGTGCTCCCAGGCTAGTCCATGCCTGCCAGACTAGGAAAGACAGAGGTCATTTAATGGAAGCATTCCCTTTACATAGAAAATGGTAGGGATTGCTGCAGGCCTGAGCTCCTGCATCTCAGGTCAGTCCAGGTGGGACAGGGCCAGTGGAGGAATGAAAAAGGTATTGGAAGCATCCCACTATTTGAGTCCATTCAGATGCTAGAATAAACCCCTTACACGGGAAGGCTGATAAACACCAGAAATGTATTTTTCACGGAATGGAAGCTGGAAGTCTGAGGTCAGAATATCAATACGACCGGCTTCTAGTGAAGGCTGTCTTCTGTTTGCAGACTGCTGAGTTACATGTACTCACCAAGAGAAAGAAGGCGGGGAAAAAGAGTGAGGGCCAGGAAGACAGCTCAGCAAGTAAAGACAGCTCAGGAGATCCTGTTTGATGCCCAGAACCCACGTAACAAAAACTGAGTGATGGTGCATTCTTACAATTGCATAGCCAAAGAAGCAAAGAGAGGTGGGTCACCAGGGCTCTCTGAGTATCCGGCCTACCCTATTAGCAAGTTCTAGTCCAGTGAGAGAACCTGTCTCAACATAAAGGTGGATGGCGCCCGAGGAATGACATCTGTGGCTATCCTCTGGCCTCTACACGTATGTGCACATATCCTGCACACACATGCACACGCACAGAAGAGTGTGAGACCTCTGGAGGGTCCTTTCCTTTGAGGACTTCAGAACTCAGAGCAAGATGGTAATCGGGTTGGAATTGAGTGCCAGTTCCAAGAAGCCACCACGGAGGCAATGAGGGAGACAGCTCTTCAGTCTCTCAGTCAGATGCCCACGCAGCCTTGCTGAAGATGCGTTCTCCTCACACTCCTGCTAGGATGCTCACTGCTGGGGAATGGGATCATCGAGCCAGTGAAATATGAAAAACCTCCATTTTCTTCTATGTGCTTTTTTGCCATTTGGAGTGAGTGGTCCCAAATGCTGCCATTTTGTGCATATATTATTCCCAATTCCAAAAGCACAGGTGTACTTTTAAACTCTATTCCAAAGCATCCTAATGCTATAGGACACATGGGAGGGGGGTGCCAGAATGGCCATATAATTAAATCTCCCTGTTTGATTGTGAGAGTTTTTTAGCCCCAGAGGAGAAGAGAAACAGTTGTATTCATTGAGTTCTCCGCTCGAGAAAGTTCAAATGAAGGGCTAAGAGAGAAGTTTCCGGTTATAATAGGCATCAGAGCCTGAAGGTCACACAACCTTGTAGGGACTTGAGGGACAGTTGTTTCAGGATGGATAGATAATGTAGTTTAGGATGGATAGATAATGTAGTTTAAATCTTAAATATCCCTCAAAGGCACGCACATTTAAGTCTTGGTCTTTGATGTGGCACAATTGAGAGATGGTAGAACCTTCTAGTGAGAAGTCATTGAATCACTGGAGGTTTTCCCATGAAGAAGACAGTCGGACACTGGCCTCTTCTTCCTCTCGTTTTTTGCTTCCCAGTGTGAGGTGAGCCCTGCTCTGTCACTTCTATCACAGTATGCTGCCACACCACAGGCTCCAAAGCCATGGAGCCCAACACAGGCTGGAGCCTCTGAAACCGTGCACCAAAATGTGCCTTTGCTCTCTAGCAGTTAATTGTCTCCATGCTTTGTTAGTGAGATAGGAAGCTGAGCAGCTAGCTCACTGGCAGCTGAGTTAGTTTGCAGAGGATGAGAAATGGATGGCTTCCCAGCAAAGCCTTGTTTTATTGAACTGAACCGCATGGGCTTATTGACATATGAGAGATCCAACCAGAACAGGGCTTCAAGTACCCATGCGAGCTGGAGATGGCCTCTGTGGGCCTTTTGGCTCAACTCACTCTCATTGCGCGAGCATAGTGCTTCAAGGACAGCTGGAGCCAGGGGACTATACGCTAAGGCATCCACTGACAGCTCCTCTGGAGTTGAAGGTGGCCTCTGAGGAAAGGCCTGGCACTCCTTTATGCTTGCAAGATAGTAACCAACCCTGGCATCACCTGGGGTTTATGAGATAGGAAGAGTCTTAATTCCACATGGACCTGTGAATCAGAATCTGTATTTTCCAAGCTCCCTGGTGATCGTGAATCAAATATGAAGTTTAAGACTCTCACATTGGACATAGTGAGTTTGGGGTAATGGAGAAAAGTCTGCTGCAGAATCATGAGGATCTGGCAAGCAATCCCTCTCCTAGCCAAACTCTCCCTGCATTCGTGGCCTTGGAAAAAGCATGGCATGCTCAGAATGTCTCTCTCATTTGAAAACAAGAGGGCTGGACTGGCAGCTCTTTATTCTCAACCTCACAGGCATCTCTCCTATGAGATGGGAGGGGGGGCCCTCGGCTAAAGATCAGAGAGATTCTTGCTGTGTAAAACACTCCCTAATCAGCCTTATGTCAGGTCCCCGCCCCCCGACTAACCACAGTGACAAGTCCCAGGAGTGTACCTTGTCAGGCTGTGGATAAAGTTCAGGCAGCTTGGATAATTACCCTGACACTGCCTAGAGTTAGCTTCCCAGCAGCTCAGGAACAGGCCCTTATGATTATAGGAACACACCATGCACGCACACACACACAAACACACACACCATGGCTTTGGCCAGTTTCAGGCAGTACCACCCCCGTTGCAGCCTCCAGTGTGGGGTCGGAGACTCACACTCAGCCAGGATCCAGTTTCCTGGGGCCTCAGGGGCTAGGAAGGCCCCACTCCAACATGACTGTAAGGTCATTTTCCAAATGCATTATGACTGAAGCCTTGTAAGCCTTTCTGCCGACTCTGTACTGTTTTCATCTGGTTCTTCTTGGACCTGCCATCCAGGGTCCTCCACAGTCAAGACAAGGCAGCCAAGACAAGCTATCCAGGGTGTACCCTCCAAACTCTCCAGCTACCCTGCCTCTGATGTCTGCCTCGCCTTTTTGGGCCCCAGGTTGCTCAGCTCACCATTGAGCCATGTGCCCTCTTCACCCCTAGCTCCTCTTGCTCACTTCTGCTCTTGAACATGGCCCCTATTCATCCTCCACATCTGTATCCCACCCCACACCCCTCACCTCTTTCTCTCTGTCATAGTTTAGCATATGTGTTTGCATGCCTGTGCATGTGCTTATGGAGGCCAGACATTGACACTGGGTAGCTTTTTCTATCTTATTTTTTGAGACAGGGTCTCCAACTGATTCTGGAGTTCATTGATTCACTAGACCAACTGCCAAATGAGCCCCCAGGAGCCTCCTGACTCCACCTGCCAGCACGGGGCTTAGAGGTGTGTGCTACCGAGCCTGGCCTTTAAAAGGAGATTGATTTTTGTCTGAGTGTTTTTGCCTGCTTGCGTGTGTGTGTGTGTGTGTGTGTGTGTGTGTGTGTGTGTGTGTGTGTTGTGTGTGTGTGTGTTGTGTGTGTGTGCCAGTGAGTGCCTGGTGTCTGTAGAGTTCAGAAGAGGGCATCAGATCCCCTGCAACTGGAGTTCCTGATGATTGTGAACCACCATGTGGGTGCTGAGAACCAGACCTGGGTCCTCTGTGAGAGCTGAGACTCTAAGGACTGAGTCATCTCTGTACCTCCCCCTTTTTAACATGTGTCTGAAGGACCAAACTCCGGTCCTCATGCTTGCATAGGAGGTGGAGGTTAGGAGGTCATAGTCTATAGAGTTCTAGGCTACACTCATCATACTAAATAGAATACTATGCTTAAGGACAGTTCCTCCACCCCAGAACACTGAGTGCTAGATTGGCAGGACACACACACACACACACACACACACACACATACACACACACGGTCAACTCTGCAGTCTGACACCAGATGAAGAAGTCTTGTGTCTTGCATGGGGGGCTTTCCTAAGGAGGTAGGGAGAAGATCGAGAACTCTTGTCTCTAGCCCAGAGCCCATAAATTCACCTTCCTGTATGCTGCCTGCAGAGTCCAAAAGCCTGTCCTGGGCAGAGCCTTTCATCTAGACTGAGACATTAGACAGAGTAAGGGCTCTTTTCCCATACCACATCTTCAGAACAGAGGGAACGTCCTGAGCTCCTACAGCCAGGAAATGACAGCGAGGAGCTGGGACTGCCTCCACATGTGCCTTAAGCCCATGCTCCCCCAACACCATGCTTTGGTTTCCCTCTGTAAGGAAAGCCATGCCTATTAAAAGCTCCATATCTTTGCAAGTGGGAGTAGCAGAGCTGGCACAAATGTCAAAATTCTGTAGACAAAAACCGAGGGAAGGGATAGGAGTGTTTTCCATCACTGGGGAGAAAGGTGATGTATCATAATGCTGGGGCTGGACTCCAGAGCACCTTGGTAGGAGGAATGTCCTTTGATTTGCTTTATGTGCCTGTGTGGTGGGGGTGGGGTGGGGGGTTTCGAGTGTGGGTGTGAGTGCATGTGCACAGCACAGCATGCATACTGAACTCAGAGGACAACCCATTGTGCTGTTCTTCACCAGCTTTGGACCTTTTGTTTGAGTCAGGATCTCTCACTGCCCTGGAGTCTCACCAGCTAGGCCAGGCTGGGTAGCCTGCAAGCCTGGTCTTCCAGCGGTCCTCTTTGTCCACTTCCCATCTTGCATTTGCAATGATTACAGGTATGGGCCACCATGCCTGGCTTTTTAAGTAGCTTCTGAGGTTCCAAACTTTGGTCCTTGGGCTTGTAAGACAAGTGTTGTGCAGGTAAGGCGTCCCTTCAACCCTTCTTTTAAAAAACAGTCTCCTTCTTCCCACCCTCCCTTCTTCCTCTTTATGTTTCTTCTCTGCCATCCCACTAACTTCACCAGGCAGCTTCCCACAGAGCTGTGTTGGAAGGCTCCTATTCATGTGTGAGGGTGAGATGCAGAGCAGAGGAGGCAGTGGAGTACCTAGATTTGAAAGTTGTTCACTTCTGGGCTGAAACCCAGCTCCACCACTGACGAGCCATTCTGCCTCTGCCAAGTAGCTTTGTGTCTCTGAGCCTCCATTTTCTCCTGTCTATACTGGGAATAATAATAGTATCAGTCTCTTGGGGATGTCGTGAAATAGGGAAATAATTGCAGGCAGTAGCTGGTGTGGGACCACAATCCTAGCCACAAGTCCAAAATTAGAGAGTCCTGCAAACCTGAAGCTTTTACATCACTTACTTGGCAAGGAAATCTGACCCAAACTGATGGAAGACAACTTGAGTTGTTATGGCAATGACTGATGCTTCTTTCTCTGGAGTAGGATACAGAGGAGGTTACATGTTTGACAGCAGAACAATATCTCAGCAGTGCCAAGGGACTTAGGTAACATACACTATGGGTAATGCATTACCATTGTAAAGTCTAGGATAGATGTGCTATAGATGGTTCAATGGGTAAGAGCATTCACTCTGCAAGCCTGAGGGCCCCACTCCAAATCCCCAGCATACCTGCCTGTGCCTATAACCCAGCATCAGAGGACAGAAGCAGGCAAATATCAGGAGCTCATTGTTCATCCAGCCTCGCCAAAATGGTGAGATACTGATTCAGTGAGAGATCCTATCTCAAGAGAACAGGATAGAAAGCAGCAGAAGATGACACCAGAACCTTGCTCTAGTACTACATGTGCATACAAGTGCACATCCTCATGCATGCACCACACACACACACACACACACACACACACACACACACACACACACGCACGCACACACGCACGCAAATAACCAACAAATACTTCACATCATACATTGCAGACCTGTACAATACCTGTATTCGACTTTCATTTCCTGTTACTGTGATCAATAACCTGATAAACTCAAATTAAGGGAGAAAGGGTTTGTTTGGCTCGGAGATCTAGGGGAAGTCACAGCAGCAGGAGCTTGTGAGAACTGACGACATCACATCACAGTAAAGAGCAGAGAGCAATGGATCCATGCACATGTGCTTACGCTCACCTCATTGTCCTTTAGACAGTCCAGGATTGCCCACCCAGTGAATGGTGCCACCTACAACCTCATCTCACTTAATCAAAATAACGCTCCACAGACATGTGCACACAACAACCCAGTCTAGACACTCCCTCACTGAGATGTCTTCCCTGGTGAGTCTAGATGGTGTCGAGTTGACAGTGAAAACCATTACACCTAGCCATGGTGACTGCCTTCAGGGTTCATTCAGAGGCACACAAAGACAGGTATGCATGTGGACCTGTGCTCAGCTATTAGTCGTTGTACCACCATGATCAAAACCATCTCTCTTCTTGTCTACTTAAGTTCCTGCAGTCAAGTTCCATCTCTGAGCTGTTTGGGCACCAAGAAAACACCTGCGTAGGCGGATGCTAATTCTGGTTGATACAGAGAGACTCTGGAGACAGAACCAAGGCAGACAGAGGTGGGGCATAGTCTGACAACACCGAAAAGGTGACCCACTGGGTGTCATTCATAGCTATCTACTCGGGTCCAGATATGAAGGTTAAGCAGAACTTCGGCACGTGGGGATAGTGCATACAGTGCATACAGGGGGGAATGATTCAGGAAAATTCCCAACATCCTTTCACTTTCCTAAGAGTGGGAGAGAGTTTTATATATGACACAAATCAGCCATAATTAAGATAGCTTTTAAAGATCAAATGTGCTATGTCTGAAACAAAGACTAAGGATAAGTTGTGAAGCCTTGTCAGGGTTGGCTCAGAAACCTAGCTCTGAGCTTCCTGGCAGCCAAGAACAGAAGGAAGCTTGAATATGTGTTCTCCAAGCAGTGTTCTGGTATCTGTTGTTGCAAAACAAACTGTCCCAAAACACATTGCCCTAGGACAATCACCGTACTTGTGCACTGTGTTACAGGCTAGGAATGTGGAGGGGGAGGGGGCTTGACGGTTCAACTCTGATATGCGTGGTATCAACTAGGGTGGCCAGAACTGAAGAAGATAGATTACGAATCACAAGGCTGGTGTCTCCAGGCAGCATTCCATTCTCCAAGGCCTGGGGGAGGGGTTGAGTGTAGCTGAAGTTTTCTCCAGTCCTGCCTAGCACCAAGGACCCCACAACGGCTTATAAAATAAATAATCACTCAGAAGCTTATATTAATTAAACTGCTCCACCATTAGCTCAGGCCTATCACTGACTAGGTCTTACACTTAAACTCAGCCCATTTCTGTTAATCTATATGTCGCCATGTGTTCCGTGGCTTTACCCGTTGCCTTTACATGCTGCTCCCTGGACGGCGGGCTGGCATCTCCTGACTCAGCCTTCCTCTTCCCAGAATTCTCTTCTCTGCTTGTCCCGCCTATACTTCCTGCCTGGCTACTGGCCAATCAGCATTTTATTTATACAGAGCAATATCCACAGCAGTTGAGGCTTCTTGCTTATGTGATGATGGTCCTTGGGTACTTGCATTGCGTGTGTGCATTATGTATACATAAGCGTTCAAGTGTGTCCATGTTGGCACGCATGTGTACATGTGTGAGAGTACACAAGGAAGCCAGAGGTTGATGTTGGACGTCTTCTTCAGTCACTCTCCTCCATGTGTTTTGAAACAGGGGTCCTTCACAAAACCTGGAGCTCACAAAACCAACTTGGCTGATCTAGCTGGCCAGTGAGCTCTATGGATGCTTCTGCCTCTGCTCACCCATGCAGTGGAATTTCAGATGCCCAAGACTGCACCCAGCTTTTTATGTGGGTGCTGAGAATCTGGACTCAGGTATATGTGCTTGCACAGCAAGCACTTTAGCCAGCCCCATGTTTACACTTTCTGTTTGACAACTGATTCCTCAGAGTCTGTGACATCAGACAAGGCATCCAGAGCCGGCACAGCACAGTCTCCACCAGACTGTCTTGGTCAAAGAGTGAGAGGACCCGCTGATTCGAGGAGCTAGAGAATGTGACTTTGCCTCCTCATTGGGACAAAAGCAAGTATGCCCTAGAGAGCATGTGGGATTGCGGGCACTGGCATGGCCATCTTTGGGAAGACGAGCTGCCAGGGGAATATGAAGGAAGCATACACCTTTGTAATGAGGAATGGCATCACTTCCCATGGCGGTGTCTGTAGCATGAAGTGTAGGGGATGTTTTATAGACAATCACTACACAGTGCCTGCAACAATGTCATTGAGGGACAACTTCCAGAACTAATGGAGCAGCTTTGGATTTTGTATACTTAGTAGCTTTGAAAAATACAAAAACAATAATCAACAAAAAATACTGTTTCCGGGCCGGGCAGTGGTGGCGCACGCCTTTAATCCCAGCACTCGGTAGGCAGAGCCAGGCGGATCTCTGTGAGTTCGAGGCCAACCTGGGCTACCAAGTGAGTTCCAGGAAAGGTTCAAAGCTACACAGAGAAACCCTGTCTCGAAAAACCAAAAAAAACAAAAAAACAAAAAAACTGTTTCTAAGAGTTCTGGTCTTCAGAAATCTGTTATGGTCTTTGCAACCTAAATTTCCCTTTCAATTGAATGCTGGCCACGTAGTAGAGCATCTTTCATGATGCCTAGCCCTGGTCCAGCTCTGTGGGGGCCACATAGATGTCCATCTGTCCTTTGCCTTCCTGGTCTTGCTCCTGGCTGGGACAGGAACACATAGCGATAGGCAGTATAGGATCTGAAGTTTTCAGGTCTGTTGAGAGAGCTGCCTGTGTTAGGTTAGTGTTAGACACAAGATGTCTAAACCTTACGTGCTAATCTAGGCCTAGGCAGGCCTCTGCAAATTCAGTCTTCATGAAATACTCCACAACCTAACAGAGCAGCTAAACAAGCTGAAAACTGATCTATCTTCCACCAATTACTGTCTCTCTGCCTCACTTCACTTCCTGTACATCAGTTCCTTTCTCTGGCCACCAGCCTACATGGCGGGGCTGCACATTTTGGGTCTAGACTGCTGTCTGTTTCCAGAATCACCGTTAAAACCAACTTCTCAACAAAACTAGATCTGTTGAGATGTCTCCTTTAACCACATCTAGATAGAGAAGCTTGCTGGAAATTCCAATGCTTGGCCCCACTCACTGTGGGTAAACTTGGCTTCTCTGGCAGTGGGAACCTGAGGGCATGAATCTCTTTCCCAGATAACTGGAGTTGTGGTACTCCTGGGAGCTCCTTGCCCAGCCCACCAGAAAAGCTCAGTGAAGGGTCATTGCTAGAGGCCAGCCCTGAATAATGGCATCTGTGTTCTTGGTGTTTTGCATAGTGGTTGGCCCTCACCACAGCCAGTGGAGATTTATTTTTTCATTATTCTGAAAAGAAGTTAGAAATGAATGGAGGGTCTAAACCCTGGCCAAGGGTGACAGCAGGACAGACTCCCAGGATCTGGCTCCATTGGTCCCTCTGATGGGTTCTGACCGTCCAGGACACCAGAGAGGACTTTGAGGATCCTCTTTCCAGTGCCAGCATGCTAACAGCTTCCTGGACCATCAGGCTACCTCCTAGATTCTATCTTGATATGTAAGGCAGATGTGGAGAAACTTCCAGTTCCTGGCCTTTGTTGCTATGATTCGCTTTTAGAGGTAGTGGGGAATGGAGTAAGGAGAACAGAAACTGCTTCTGTTGGGTACTGTTAGCTGTTAGATGTTTGGACACAACCACAGTCCACTCCTCTGAGAACTGTCTGTCTACTGGAGACCCTCCATCACTCTGCCTCCCTCTCTTTTGGGTTGGGCCATCTCCATGTCACCTTCCAGTACAGCATTTGTCCCCCTGTCCAAGCCGATTTGACAAAACATCATGATACCAGATGCCTAATACTGTGTACATTCATAGGATCCCTGATGAGTTCAGTCATAAATTCATTTAGCAAATGGCTTCCTTATATCTATTTGTCCTCAGTTCTCAGAGAGCAAATGTTTAAAATTAATATATTAATAATCACAATTAATAACCAGAGTAAATAATTAAATTTTACAAAGTTAAAAGCTAGTATTACCCACTTTGTTTCATTATAAGGTATCCCAAGGGATGACTAAGTATGTTTGTGTGGCCCCCAGGTTTCTGCCCTCTTGTCAACAGTCATCTACCGCATTTGAAGGGGAACCTAGAAAGTTTGTACCCTGGCCCATTCTAATTCAGGTTGGCTGTAGACCAGGACTTCTTGCCCTGAGTAAAACCTTCCCTTTTAGCCTTACTTTGATCCTCCATCCCAGGCACATTCATTCCACAGTCAGGTAATAAAGGTTAAAATAGATGGTCACTATTTCTAGAGCCCAGTCCTTTGCTCTTTCCTGTGAATTGCACTGAGACACCATGGCCGTGTCTCCAAGGCAGCCAGAGCCTCGGAGCTTCAAAGCTTTGGTCCCATATTCCAACAGCAAATTATTTAGTACAAAGTCATAGAGTTCCATAGTCACCATGCAGGGCCTGGGGAGTTGAGGTAGAAGGGCAACCTACTTTTTAAAACAGCCTCTTGGGTATTTTCCTGGAATGGGATACCTATGCCCTGTCTTACCAGATGGAAGCTAAGGGAGTACTGAGCACAGACTGAGGTGCTCCTGGGCAGGCAGGCATGGTGGAGGGGGGGGGGAACGGTCAGAGAAACAAAGCCATGGCATCAAGCAGAACAAATCAATGCTATTCTCTGTGAAGGGGAAGCCCTTGGCACCTGCACAGCCTGCTCTAGCCCCCTCCCCAGGTGAGGTCTTGGCTTGCACCCTCCCCCGTCTGCCTGCACATTTCCAGCTCCTCCACTTCCTAATTGAGCAATTCTCCCTTCTTCCTAAACTGCCAAGTAAGTCTCACTAGACTTTACCCTAGCCCTCTGCCTGCCAGCTGGTAGAGAGCTGGGTGCGCACTCTTGGGGATCCCTAGACGGATGGCTTTGAGGTTTTAGGGGGAGAAGAGGAAACAGCTGGGCCCAGCTATAAGGCCCCTCCCATTCAAGTGCCACCACGCATGGCGGCTTCCTTCCTCACCAGAAGCAGCTCTTGTAAGTGGAGTGCAGCAAGCTTCCAGATCAAGGCCCACTGTGCTTGGCCTGGGAATTGCTTTTCAGCACAGAATTCTCAGTGCAGACATCTCTACGGTGGAGGGGGGGCAGACCTCCCAACTTACCAGAATGCTGTGCATGACTCCTCCGCTCTGCCCCTTGCGTGACTTTACACATCCTTAGGACAGCTTTCAGAAAGCCTACCGGCTGCTGCCTGCTCGCAGGGAGCCGTGCAGAACTATATGTGGATTTGTTGGAATCAGGCAGAAGGAAGTGAAGACACCTTCTTCTGATACATGACATGTGAGAACACTGTCTTGACAGCAGCAGCCCCCAGTAATAGTAACAGCTCCCTGGGGGGGGGGGTGTTCTCCGACAGGCCACAGCCCATCACCTTCAGCACCCTGCCAAGCTCCACAGCTTCCCTGAGGCAGGAAGGGGAGGGGATGGAGAGACAGAGGGCCTGGGGATGAGGGCTCAAGGTAAGTATCAAGAGGTAGATATGTTGAGGGCAGAGATGGGGTACCACCAGAGAAAGGAGAAGAATCTGAGGTAAAGAAGGAGGAAGATGGTAAGTGGAGGAGACCCAAACTCAGGAAGCCAGATAGATGTAGAACAGTGTTAAAGATGGAGACCCCTAAAAATGGCCATGCAGAGATATAGTCTTGTCTCATTACCATCCCCAAACTCCTTTAGGGGTCCCTGATGCCTCCTTGCCTTGAAGCCCAACAGCTTGCCAGCGGGAGAATTTAATTTATGGTAGAGCCTCACACCAGGCCACCAGTGACAATAACATCTGGAGCCTATAGAGGTCTCCAGGACACAAGGCTTAGGCTCTGGGAGGTCGGGAGGATGACGACTCCGGTCACCCTATTTATTTCAAAGAAGAATATCTTTTTAAAAAAGAAAACATGGCTTTCTTCCATTTAAAAATAACCCTTTCCCACCTCTGCTCCCTCATTACAAAAGAAAACAAGGCTGACTCATTGTGGAGAATTTGGGAGATATGAAAAGATGCGGGAGAAGAGGAAGCGGGAAGTGTAATCCCATCACCTGATGATAGCTGCCTCAGGCAATCTGCTGCCTTTCCCTTTCCTCCTTTGTCAGTCCACGGAGCCATGTAATTAGCAGTAATATGCCATGGGCATTTTATTAAATATTATTTGACATTGCTGCTTTCATTAGTGTATGTATCCTAATATCTGGCAGGGCGTTCTTTATCAAGATGATCCCTCGCTGTGAATCTAGTTCGCATCTAACTTTGCCACTGTGAAGAACACGTTCATAAATAACTGTCTGCTCACATCCTTGCCTGCGTTTCTGATTATCTCTATGGAAGATGTAAAAAAAAAAAGTGAGAAGGGACTATGTCAAAAGCTACCGACGTGTGCGAGTAGACACATATGTATCTGTCTGTGTTTGCTTATATGTGGAGGTCACACTGTCTTCTTCAGTTGTTTTCCACCTTATGTTTTGAAACAAGGCCTCACTCTTTTACCCACTCTAGCCACAGCATCAGCACCACAGCATCAGTACCACAACATCAGTACCACAGTGTGGTGGTATTGTATTCCCCAAAATATTGTGTATGCTAATAAACTTATCTGGGGTCAGAGAACAGGACAGCCACAATATTAAACATGAGGATAGGCAGTGGTAGCATACGCCTTTAATCCTAGCATTCCAGAGACAGAAATCCCTCTGGATCTCTATGAGTTCAAGGCCACATTGGAAAAGGCCAAGCATGGTGACATAGCCTTTAATCCCAGAAAAGCACGCCTTCAATCCCAGGGAGTGGTGGTAGAAAGCAGAAAGGTATATAAGGCGTGAGGACCAGAAACTAGAGGCCTTTGGCCTGGAGAAGCCTTTGGCCTGGAGAAGCATATGGCTGGTTAAGCTTTCAGGCTTCTAGCAGCAGTTCAGCTGAGACCCATTCTGGATGAGGGCTCGGGGCATCCAGTCTGAGGAAACAAGATCAGCTGAGAAGTTGGCCAGGTGAGGTTAGTTGTGGTTTGTTCTGTCTCTCTGACCTTCCAATGTTCACCCCAATACCTGGCTCAGGTTTGTTTTATTAATAAGAACTTTTAAGATTCATGCTACACCACAGCATCTATATCACAACATCAGTACCACAGCATCAGCACCACAGCATCAGCACCACAGCATCAGTACCACAGCATCAGCACCACAGCATCAGTACCACAGCATCAATACCACAGCATCAGTACTGTGACATCAGTACAGGTGGCCCATAGGCTCCATGGGCCTTGAATTACATAACCCTAAAGATACCTTGAGCCACATGTGGCTACTTATATTTACACTGAAAAAATACTAAAACAAATTTAAAAATTTCAAAGTCATTGCTTTGGCTTGGAATTGGATTATAACTCACTCCAAAGGCCCTTGGGTTAACATCTTGGATCCCAGGGAGTGACAGTGCTGGGGGGGCAGGAGAGAGGGGGAGCAGAATCAGAATCTTAAAAGGTATGGCCTAGTGGGAGGTCCTTATACCACTGGAGGAGCATCTTTAGAAGGTGTTATTGTGGGACTCTTAGTTACCACAAAGAGGTCATTATAAAAAAAGCAGGCTGCCCCTTCTCCTCTGTGTCTTGACTGAATTGTAATCAGTTGTTTGCTCTTGTTCCTGTGTTGGGCAGTCAAGGTGTGACCCTCTCTTCCTAAGCAGCTTGTATAGGTATCACAACACAGTGGGGAAAAGGTGACCAAAGATCATTTTGATCATTGTGATGGTTTGATGAGAAAGACCCCCACAGACTCATATGTTTGACTACTACTAGATCCCAAGTTGGTGAACTGTTTGGGAAGAATTAGGAGATGTGGCCTTGTTGGAGGAGATGTGTCACCAGAGACAGGCCTTGAGGTTTCAAAAGTCCACATCATTCCCAGTTAGTTCTCTCTGCCTTTTACTTGTGGATCAGGATGTAAGCTTTCGGCTATGGTTTGAGGACCACGCATGCCTGTCTGTTGCCATGCTGCATGCCGTGATGGTCATAGATTCTAGCCTTCTGAAACTGTGAGCCCCAAATAATTATTCCTTTCTTCTCGAAGTTGCCTTGGTTATGGTGTCTTGTCACAACAATAGAAAAGTAACCAAGACAACCATATTTTGGTGCTCACTTGCAGTTGGCCATAGTAGCAGACAGCTGAGATTCAGAACATTCCCGTCACCGAGGAACACTCTTTTAGACAGCATTGTTCAAGAAGATTGACACCCCCATTCTGGAGTGATCCTCCATATTTGATTCCCTCTCACCAACACTTGTGTGTCCTCCAGACTCAGAATGAACCAGACCTCTTGAAAACACAAACTTGATCTCATGAGTCAAGTCTAAAGCCTTTGCCTTACCTGTTAGTGCCTGTCTTCCTCACTGTCCTACTGCTGTGAAGAGACGCCATGACCAAGGCAACTCTTATAAAATAAAGCACTTAACTGGGAGCCTGCTCACAGTTTCAGAGGTTTAGTCCGTTGTCACATGCAGGAAACACTTCAGCAGGTATGGCAGGCATGGTGCTGGAGAAGTATTTGAAGACTACATCCTGATCAGCAGGCAGAGAGAAAGGAACGCTGGGTTGGGCATGGGCTTTTGAAAACTCATATCCCCAGTGGCACACTTCTTCCAACAAGACCACACCTCATAATCCTTCTAATCTTATAAGAGAGTTCTACTCCTAGTGACTAAATATTTGAATATATGAGCCTATGGGCGCCATCTTGTTCAAACCACCACAGTGTCCGTGCTAAGATCAGCAAAAATTCACAGCAATCTTTATTCTTTGCTCCATCACCTTCTCTGTACAATGATCACTCACAACTGTGACTTGAAAGTTCACAACCTGTAACTCCTCAGGCACAGCGATGGATATATACTAGATCTCACACTCAATGAACCCAAGTTGTGTAGATTAAAAGAATGCACCTTACCTGCAGGCCTCCTGCCCTGCTTCCCTTTGACTTCAAGCATGTATGCATCACTAGTATCTCTTCACTGTCCATTGCATCCTCTAGAATGTGTGCCTCAGTTGCTTCTCTGCCTCTTGGCCAAGCTAAAGTGTAGAATATGTGCCTCACAAAGGCAATGACATGCTCCTGTTTGTCAACTTCTGAGTCCACAGAGCCAGCCAGCTACAGTGCCTGGCATTCAGTAATTGCACAATAAATATCTTCAACCACAGGAGTTTTGCTTCAAGCTTTTTGTGCTTAGAATCTGGCCTCATGATGTGTAGCCAGTGTTCGCATTCCGACGACCAACCACTGTTTCT
Source organism: Peromyscus nudipes (assembly GCA_902168325.1). NCBI lineage: Eukaryota > Metazoa > Chordata > Mammalia > Rodentia > Cricetidae > Peromyscus > Peromyscus nudipes. The sequence continues at coordinate 6,103 of CABHPH010160826.1, read as the reverse complement.
TCGGTGACTGGGGTAGAGAAAGATGGGGTTACTTATATGATCTGGATTACCTGGTCTCAAGGAGGCTCTCAGATGGGACCACTTCTGGTCTGAGAAGGTACATCAAGCACCAGCCCCTGAAAGTTACTCAGTACAGGCAATCTAAAGCTGGGGTGAAAATAAATGAGATACAAGCGTCTCTCTGTGCTGATTCTGTGATTCTGATTTCTGGAAAGGTCTGAACAGTTGTCATCCATGTTAGTTACTTTTCTTGTTGTTGTGACTAAATACCTGATGAGAAGCAACTTAAGAGAAGAAAGGTTTGTTTTGGTTTACAGTATAAGAGATACAGTCCATTGTGGTAGGGAAGCTGGGGTCCTAAGAGAGTGAGGTGGATGGCCACATTGTCCCTGCAGCCAGGAAGCAGAGAGCAGGCTGGTAGTGGCTAGTCTACCAAATATCAGGACTGCCTCCATCAGTTTCAAAGCTTCCCCAAAGAGGCACCACCTCCCAATGGTTCCACAACCTTCCCAAACGCTGTCACTGGCTGGAGACCACATGTTCAAACACAGGAGTCTGGGAGACATGTCAATTTGAATCACTCTCTAGCCTTTCTTGTCTGTCTGTTCACCTTAGGAACTGATGCTGGCTGTCTATTGAGGAATGGTCTGAGGGAGAGGGTATCAGAAAGGAAAATCAGGGTCAGGACTTAAAGTCATCCGGTGGGGACCATAGAGACCCCTCACGTCCACTCTGTTTTATTCTTTTTGATGTGTACCTTTATCCAATGTCTTCCCGCAGAAAACAATTTCATCTCCTGTTTGTTATTTAATAGCCCTGTCTTTAAGTAGGAAAATTTAGTCCATTCACCTTTAGTGTAACAACAGTTTTCCACATTTTCTCTTCCCTGAAGTTGTCCTTCTGTCTGCCGTTCCCTTTATTTTGACCCCTCCAGCCTGCTCCCCCGACCACCGTGTTTTGCTCTCTTTTTCCACTCCATTAATGTTTTTTCATCTCATGATTAAGCATATGCTTCTCTACCACATGAAGACACAATGGCAAAAGTTTCTCCTGCTGCTTACACTGCTCAATAGTGTGTGGCTTTTAAAATCCCCCTTGCTCTCTACTCCTGTTCTCTAAAGTCCTGAGTTTTTCCCAAAATAGTTTTATTATAATTAGTTCCAGACTGTTATTTGATTTTTCCCCCTTTCTAATGTGTGTCATTTCTGATTCAGGTCTTTATTTAGCACTTTCATTACACATTCCAAGAAACTCTATAATTATCCACTTATATTTAATCATATATAGATTAATTACTCACAACTATGTTCTCTTTCTCTCTTCTTTCATAGTTTCTGTTCTAGCTTTTGAAAATCAGAATCCTACTTGGTATGGTATTTTTCAAAGAAGTTAAAAATCCTTTGTTTTCCCTTCCCTCTCAATTATATTTAATTCTCCCCCCTCATATGGGTCTGATTCAAACAAGTGTGTGGAAGCATCTATATACCTTCTAAGGGCCAGTCATGGAGCACTTGGCAGTCTTGCTGGCTCTTAGGGGGGTCACTGGCTATGAGGAAGGAACTTGCTATTCTGTGTGGATACAAGTCATTCTATGGAGTCACTCACATGGAGGAAAATGGAGGTCTCCTGTCACTAGTCATGGGAACCATTCAGTTAAGGGTAGACCCTTAATTCTGTCAGCTCTCCTGATGTCTCCAGTTGGTTGAATGTAGGACTCCTCCCTGAACCCCAGAGGAGGGATCTCTGTCTTCCCATCGCTTCCTCAGCCACAGTCATGGAGAGGGCCCAGATCACATCCAAGGGGCCTAAGAAGACTACTAGAATGCCTTAGGTACATTGCACTGGATCTCAGGTCCTTTGACCGGAGTTGCCATGGGTAGAGGCCTCTCTGGGGACCTCTAGTTTTTTAATTTTATCTTCAGTGCTCAGTGGCTCTTTGAGGCTGAAACTCAAACTCCTGCTGACATTAGAAGACAGAATGAGTCCTGTCAGACATCCAGAGCTAGCTCATTGTGTGCATGCGCATCTTGTTGTTCAATGACCCAGTGTCGAGAAGCAATATGATTGGATTAGATGGGGAGAGAAGCCACTTTCTTCTCAGACTCCATCTGTCTACTGGCATAGCTCCTTGAGCCTCAGTGGGAGGTGACTCCCACATTCAGCTCATTGTCTCAAATGCAGCCTCTCTTGATGCAGACTGGTGGGTGGTGGCCTCTTCACGGCACAGGGACAATCTGGAGGCCAAAGCTCCCTTTTCACTCTCCTCTGTTGACTGGAGCAGCACAAGGTTCATCAAACTTCTGAGATAAGTCTCACCTTCCCCCAACGGCTTGAGTAAAACACTATTCTCCCCCATTTGCAGAGAAGAGCCCCACTGTGTCTACTCCTTCTCAAAGATGTGTACACTTGCAATAGCTGGAAGTTGGAACAATGTGGCAATCCTGTGTCTTGTTTTGTTTTTCTTGTTACTGTAGTAGAATACCCAAGGCAAGGTTTTTATAAAGCAATGAGATTTAATTAGCTTACTGTTATTGAGGTTCAAGGGCATGGGCCTACTCCCATTTAGTTCTGCTGAAAGCCCTACAGTCATATCATCGTGGGAGTGGCTAAGAGGGAGAGACCATCTGGTGAGAAACAAAGGCACAGAAGGGAGGGGACAGTCCTCTTTTCTATCAGCTCTCTAGTTCAGGTCTCACAGAAACTGCCTGAACTCCCTCTGAGTCAGTGACCCTAATGACCTAATTAGTTTTCAGTGTTGTACCCTTACAGGTTCCACACCACTCAAACTCATGATCAATACCTATGAGCCCTTGGAAGACAAACTACTTCCCAACCATAGCAAGTGGGATCTCACTGGAATATCCTAGCTGGCCTGGATTCTCTAACATTGAGGCCATTTGCTCCAGGGACTTGTAACAGATGTCGGTGTGAGGTAAGGGGTGGTGTCTTTGTTCTGTACATCCTTATGGGTCCTAGTCCAGGAGTCTCTCAAGAAGATAGTCCTAGTAAACCCATGATAGTCAACTTGGATTCTAGGGCACTCATGCCTGGTCTTCTATATTGGTCCTACACTGGAACCTTACTTCTCATGGCCTGTTCTTCCAGGGATGTCCATGAGTTGTCATGTTTTCAAAAAGGCTACTGAGCTGGGCTGTGGTGGTGCATGCCTTTAATCCCAGCACTCAGAAGGTAGAGGCAGTTAGATCTCTGTGAGTTCAAGGGCAGCCTGGTCTAAGGAGCTAGTTCTAGGACAGCCAAGGCTATACAAAGAAACCTTGTCTTGGAAAACTAAAACATAAAATAAAATAAAATAAAATAAAATAAAATAAAAAAGCTGCTGAGGTCAGAAATGTTTTGAGTACTTGCCAAATTATGTCACATTTTACATTTGAAGTTTTCACGAGCAAACACAGAGCAGAAAGCCAATAAAGAGGGCAATTTAAATTCACCGAACCAAAATTGCTCATGCGCACTTGGCCACAGCTCTTGCCCCTCTTTTCTGCCCATCATGATGCTCTGTCGTTTGTGGGAGCATTGTTTTTGTGAATGATACTTGGGGAAAGACAAGGTTCTTGGAGACGAGAGACTAGGGGTTTACGCTGAGTCTGGACTCTCCTCAGCTCTGCTTAAGATATAGTTTTCTCAGCAGGGTCTGCAGACCAGCTAAGAACATTTTGGAAGCTAGGTTTATTCAACCCTGGCGGTTCTGATTCCTGTCTAGGTCTGAGAGCCCCTAGCCTCCTGGCCGAGAACTAAAGCAAGCCACATCTGAATTAGTTCTTACTTCTGTTATTCAGTGGCTTTGTGACCTTGAGTGAGTGGCTTCCACATTGTGTGAAGTAGGTGACCTCACTGATGAGGAAGTCATACACACAGGGGGAACTGTGCATATAAACTACATAGAACAGTATCTGCAAGGGGTTGATTACCATTGGGTGTTTGCCGTCATGGTCATTTTTGAATAGTTCCACAATCCACACTGCAAGGAGAGGTGGGCATTATGGAGACACACTGTGTAACAAGAACAAGGGGTGGTATGGTTGGAATGTAACTTTACATAACAACATCCTGCCCTTTGGCATCTGACCTTGTCCAACACAAGACATTCCTGAGCCAGGATTAAAGCAAATCGATGTTCCAGAACCATCTTTTCGGTACTGCCCACGGTCCTCAGTTCCTCAGTTATGGGCCACTGATCTCGAGGAAAGGAGTATTTGCAGAAAGGAGGATCACTTCCAGCTGAGGTTTGGGGGTTGACTTTAGGTAGCATGTGAAAGCTCGTACTCAGCCTCAGGAGATTTCCTATGAAGCCACAGGTGACAACCAACGTCCCCAAGGTAGTAGCCAAGAATCTTATTTTCCTTGTGTCACAACGCATCTTAGGATACAGTGCCTTAGTAACTTGGACAAAGCTACTCTGTGGCAGAGTCAGGATTCGAACCCGAGGCCTCAGACTCTCTGCCTCTCCTCCATCACTACAGTGTGTCCCACCTGAAGGACCCTAGATGTCAAGCATCAGGTCCAACCAGCACAATGTACAAAGGAGACACTGAAGTCCAAGGTTACCTGAAGACCACTTAAACCTTAATTCTTAAAGGTGTGCAGCACCAGAGCATCTGAGCTGTGACTGGGGCCTGTTTCTTACTCCGACTTCAAGATGTGGAAGAGTCCCCAGCTCAACTCCTTCTGGTGTGAGGCACTGAGATGCTCCCCAACTTGCAAATGGGTTGACTTAGGACTGGTAGACTCAGCTTTCCGACTGTATGAGACTTCAAAATCAGCAACCTTTAGAAACTACTTCACATCTGGAATTTTGATCTCTTCCTTGGCTTACAATCCGAAGTAGGATGCTCTCTCGCCATGCTCAGCTGTAGGGTAAGCTGGGCATGTGGGGGAGGAAGGCTGGGAGGATGGATCAAACGTAAGCATGAGGACCAGGTTTGATGCCCAGAACCCATGTAAGAAGCTAGTTAAGGCTATCTGCTCTTGTAATCCCAGCACTGGTGAGACCTAGACAGGAGGCTCCCTGAAGCTCACTGGCCACCCAGTCTTGGCTGAGTCATTGAACTCCAGGTTCTTGAGACACCTTGTCTCAAAAAATATGGTAGAAAGTGATTGAGGAAGACACTTGATGTCAACCTCAGACCTTTGCATTCACACACAAGTACAACCGCTCTAAGCACACACGCACACGAGAGATAGATGATAGATAGATAGATAGATAGATAGATAGATAGATAGATAGATAGATAGATAGATAGAT
>CABHPH010160825.1:36254-53268 GCA_902168325.1 Peromyscus nudipes | reverse complement strand
GTGATTGGTGACAGCCCAGTGTTACGGGGGCATGCACTGATTAGTTGTCTTTCTCTGATTGGATGAAACTGAAGTATTTATTATAAAATAAAATAACAAACTCTGAAGAATTGTTCCCTTTGCTTTCTTACTTGTGCTGTAGGTTGTTCTGTAGGAACTGAAAGTGTAAACACAGCCTCGAGCTGCTGCCCTCCTGGTTATTTTGAGTTAACAGTACATGAACGTAGACTTCCCGTTTCCTGCACACTAGCTACCTAAGCCTTGTGCTCTGCTGACCCGGATACAGAAGTAAACAGCCTTTGTATTCCTCACTGGGCGAATACAGTCCCCTGCAACAGAGAACTTTGAGTCACCCTCAAAATGGAGTGCAGATTGTACTACAGGGAGGGAGAGATGAATGAGGTTACCAGAGCCCTTAGGGGTCACTGTATGCCAGGAAGGAAGGGGGCAGGACTTCTCAGAGAAGCTTGTGCTCAGTGCAGAAGAATGAGGAAGCCGTGAGCGTGGAAAGAGGTGGAGAAAAATGATTATAAATATTTATATTTTGAAAAGCAGGGAAGAGCAAGAGCCCTGTTTCTAGTAAGAGCTGCCAGTGACTGTTCTGGTACCTATGGAAGCCTTTGGCCTGACTTCTTTCCCTGAGAATCGGGGTTTCTTCTCTGGTCAGTGATTAATTACTATGAACTGCCCTTGAGGGGGTGGAGGCACATTTCAGGAGGCATTAGCTTCCTCACCCATATCTGTCCTCTTGAGTGCTGGCCACATTTGGGCCTCGAGGCTGGGTAGCCACAACCTCCTACCCTACACAGGCCCACAGCTCATTCACACCTGTATCAACCCTCCCATCTTCAATCGTCAGGGTGAGGCCTACCTTATTCCAGGTCAATCTTTTCTGTGTGGATTCCTTCTGCCTCCTCATCCTCTGGGATAAAGCATCACCAACCCTCTCCTGAGATTTTAAGCTCTCACAAATAACAGCAAAATACAGACAGGAGTCAACTCTCAATAAATACCCATCTTTTTAAAAATGAAAATAAAGTACAGAATGAGCATAGTCTCTAATTTGGAATGGTTTGGCTACCTCTTCGCTTGTTTCTCTTGTTCTTTATGTTTTTGTTTTATTAGTTCTTTGGGAGTTTCAATGTTTTGATCATATTCATCCCCTCTCCCAACTCCTCCCCAGTTCCCACACCCAACTTTGTGTTCTTTTTTTTTCTTTTTTTTTTTTTTTTCATCTTTCAAGAGCAATTTGTGCTACCCCAATGTCCTTGGATGTATAGTCTTCTACTGGAGTGTAGTAGACTCATCGGGGCTAAACACTTAGAGAAAACTCCCTCCCCCTCCCCATTCCCTCTCCCATTCCTACCCCTCCCCTCCCCTCCCTGTTTCTCAGTAGCTAACAGTTGCCAGTAGCTTGGAATTGTGTGCCCAGCTCCCCTCTCCATGGTCAGATTTGGTCTGATTTGAGCTCAAACAGATTTTTGTGTCCTAATTAGAAATCAAAATGAGGGGCTGAAGCTGTGACTCAGTGGTAGAGCACTTGCCTGTCATGTGCCAGCCCCACCCAGGTTTGGCGCTGCTGGGAAACTGTTCTTCCAGCTCCACACCCCTCCTTCACTCTTAATATCCGGGTGTCCACTCACTCAGTTCTCCACACCACGCCCTGGAAATTCCACTGATCATATCTAATGATTATACTTCAGCCCGGGCCCTATAAACTTCCTCGATACATGTCAATCGCAGATCCTGATGATGCTTTCTGTGGAATCCGCTTTCCCTTTACTTCTGTGATGTATGCTATGTTAGCTCACATCCTTGGCCCTGCCTTGACCAGTCGCTGTTTCTCAACCACCCATCTTCAAATTATACCCGGAGGTTTTCATCAGAGAGACCAATACGTGGGTTCTGGGCACAACTGTAAATGATCACTGTGCACAAGATAAGGTGTAGAGGACTCTAGAGTGATGTTGACAGGGAACAGATTCGTTGATTTGGGTCAGTTGGCTGGGTAGCTTTCGGGAGCTTGCAGAACTGAAGAGGACAAGAATTAGGTAATCTTATGAACACAGATGCAAATAGTGGGCCCTTTTTAAGTTTACAGAGCCTCTGTTCGACCAAGTATATGTGAAGAAAACTCAATCCTGATTGCCTGATTACTCTGAGAAAATGTACTTAAGAAAGTAATACCAACACTCTTGAAAAAGCAAGAATTTTCCCTACAAGATAATTGTCACAATTAAGTATAAACTTGATGAACCGAATAAAATACAAAGTATACTTTTAGATAAGTTCATCGGCAAGTCTTTTAATACTTTAAACATTCATGACATTTAAGGCATTGTATTTATTAATGATTTAGTGTAGTCTTGTGAATTATAATTTAAAATGTCATTGAGTGACTGATTTAGACTTCAGTTTTTTTTCTTATAAAGAAAACATTTAGTTGGGTGGCTAACTTACAGTTTCAGAGGTTCAGTCCAGATGAAAACGTTGACATAATTTTACTGTTCAAGACTATGTTGAAATGTTTAAGAAAACTGAAGATTCATGAGTTTGAATCTTTTGTAGAGTAAGTACCAAGGAAAGGATTGTTTATTGGTCACAGCTCTGATGTGATTCAAAGGAAAACCAAATAGCAGTTGGTGAATACAGAGTTGATGGAGTCTTGCTATGTAGCCCAAGCTGGCCTCAAATCTAGTCTGCCTTCTCAGTCACCCAAATGCTATAGGTAAAGTCCTGCACTCCCACACTTACTTTGTAATAGTGTAAAATGTCTGTTGCTGAATAATGATTTTCCAAAGGATTAGTAGAGGCATGATAGTACATGGTAGTGTATGCCAGTGAACCCGGCACTTAGGAGGTTGAGGCAGGAGGATCCTAAGTTGGAGGCTAGGCTGAACTATAGACTGAGACCCCATCTTAACAACAAAAATAATCTTTTTTTTTTTTTTGGTTTTTCAAGACAGGGTTTCTCTGTGTAGCTTTGCGCCTTTCCTGGAACTTGCTTTGGAGACCAGGCTGGCCTCGAACTCACAGAGATCCGCCTGTCTCTGCCTCCCGAGTGCTGGAATTAAAGGCGTGCGCCACCACCGCCCGGCCAAAAATAATCTTAATTAACTACAAATAATGTCGTTGGAGGGTGCTGAGGGACACATCAAACCCTTTGTTACTACTTCCTATTTCCAAATATTGATGTGCCCCAAAGTGGGGTAGGTTCTGCACCCCATGATTCTTTCCAGTTTTCCAGCACCCTAACCTACCTCTGGCAGCATCTAAGTGTACACTCACATAGCTCATATGCATGTAACCCCAAATACTTGTCCCTGGTCCAGCTCCCACAGCTGTAAGTCATTCACATTGGCTGCCTTCAAAGCAGAGAAACCTGCAGGTTCCAGACCCTATCAAACTAAACTCACCTGAAATGGAATCCATTGTGGCTGCTGTGTTCTCCTTCCGGGTTCTGTTTCTGCGGATGACCTCATCAGGTTTTGTTTGGTTTTTATTTTTGTTTTTTGACCAGAGGCAAGGCCAGGATCCCATAGCTTTCACTCCTCAGTTCCCATCACCCAACCACAGCTGGAACTCAAAAACTCAGTAGATGAAAAGGAAACTCAAGTAGGAGATGACATGAATGTGTATTTTAGAATAAATAGAACTTCCACATTGGAAGTGGCTAAAGTTGTCTTTGTCCAGAGAGCAGAAATAGTTAACACATAAAAGCTACGAAGTGCCAGACACCTGGGTGGGAATAGGTATTTGTACATTAATTTCATGGAAGGTCAAGCCAGTGGTTCAAAAAGACCAGACCCATGATGGAACAAAGTCAAGGTCTGTGTGGTGCCAGCGCATCTTTGGTCTGTTCTGTGTCCTGGCCTCACCTCAGAGGGGCTGCTGACAGGATAGGTCAGATTTGCTGACTGACGATTGTCTTCTGGCAGAGGTACTACTGATGCCCCTCTGAAGAGCCAGATATATTTAGAAACTCAGAAATAAAACATTTAGTCGATTTTTCTTCATTTCCTGATATAGAAGGACCTTACTTCACATATCCTCACGCAGAGCAAAACTCCAAGGCTCCATCATTTAAAAAATCAATACCGGGACCCGAAGAGATGGCTCAAGGGTTAAGAGCACTGGTTCCTTTTCCAGAGGACCCGGGTTCAATTCCCAGTACCCACATGGCAGCTCACAACTGTCTGTAACTCCAGTTCAAGAGGATCAGACACCCTCACACAGTCATATATGCAGGCAAAACACCCATGCACATAAAATCATAAAATAAACCTTTTTTTAAAAAAAAATCAATACCATCACTTGTTGGCAGGGTAAGCACTAACTTTCCTGATTTACCTACTGATGTCTAGGGAAGAATCCTTCTCTATCACTCCACAAACTGCTAACCCAGGAAGGCTGTGTATCAGTCAAACTGGACACAGAAAGGCGGCCTGAGAGGAAGTAGGACCACAAGAGCGTCTTTCAAGAAAAAGTTGAGAAATCATTGTAACGTTTCCTCCTTCCCTCTCCTTCGTACAGTTCATAGAAACAATGGTCCCTTTTTTCCCTGCTGAGGACAACAAGCTCAGCTCAAAACTAAGGAAAGTAGTAAAACCAGAGCTGCTATCTTATCGAAGTCCACCCATCCACATCTCCACCCACCCCAAGCAGTGGGGAAGGGCCCTTTCGATAGAGGCTGCCAAGTTCAAGCTAAAGACTGAGATAACAAGAATCCTTTGCTCAAAATAAATACTTTAGAATGATGAATGTTGTGGTATATGCATCTCATTTCTGAATTAACCATGCCACCTTAAGACTCACTTATGTCTTAAGAGTCTTTATGTGGGAGGAATTTTTGTATTCAGGAAATTACATATAAAAATACACCACTCCCCATGAATTAGTTACTTAAAAGAGCTGTTATTTACACTCCTCTGTTTAACTGGGTCATGTATGCAAATGGTAAATTGTAATGAACCTAAAAGATCTAAGATCTTAGTGTAGCTATATTGCTGTGACTCTGTTTCTAGAAGGGGGGGGAGAGATTTTTTACTAAGGTTTAACTAGGGCATGCACAATTTCCAGAATTGCCCGTGATTGTTGCCAAAATTCAAAATGGTTTTATTATTGCAGAATAGTCTTTCCTTAACTACAGGCCCAAAAGAAAGGCTCTGTTTTGCATGAGATGGAAAGTCACCCCCAAAGCAAATAAAGCGACTGTTCTCAAGAGGAACTCACTTTGCTTTTGCAAGTGCCAGGACCAAAAGGCAAAGAAATTTAGCATACTCCCATTCAGTTTGTCACCATAAACCTGGGACAGTAAATGTTTGCATTTCCGAAGGGGAAGGGAAACCATTTACCGGAACCAACAAGGCGGAGGTGGACTGCTTCGTCTCAGGTCTCCCTTTCAGCGGCTCCATGGTCACAGACATCGGTCCTGTGTCTTCATCTCTCAAGAGATAGCATTGCCTGATGATACCACACAAAAGCCACATCCCACTGGCATGTTATGCATCGTTGTCTGATACGTTAAATTTACAATTTGGTGGCGGGTGGGGTGGGAATAGCTCGGTCGGTAAAGTGTGCAAGTAAACCGTGCCCACACGTGGTGGACCTGAGTTCAATCTCAGAACCCACATAAAAAGCCAGACATGGGGTGGCACACACTTAAAATACGGGAAGGCAGAGACCGGTTGATCCCCGAGGATTGCTAGCCAGCAAACCAAACCTGACTGGTTAACCCCAGGTCAGTGAGAGACCCCCATCTCAAGAAGTAAGATGTACAGCTCTGGAGATATAATAGCTGAGGTTGTCTTCTGGTCTTTAGGCATGTATGCACCCCCACACATGAACACGCATACACACACACACACACACACACACACACACACACACACGAAAAGTTCCTAAATTGGCTCCTTTCACTGTCTCATTATGTGTGCGTGTACACAGATGTCATTGAAACAGGGCTCTCAGTCCCTCCCTAGGTTCAAATCTCAGTGCTGGAGCTCCCTAATCTCTGAATGACCATTTTTTAGTCTGTAAAATGGGAACATGAACTGTGCTGAAAGCTGAGCGTGGTGGCACACGCCTTTAATCCCAGCTCTCTGGAGGCAGAGACAAGTTGATCTCTGTGAGTTCGAGGCCAGCCTGGTCTACACACTCAGCCAGAGATATACATACATTGACAGATTCTCTCAAAAAAGGAAGGGCAGGATACTGGAGGATGCTGGAAAAGAATTGGGCTGTGCCAACACCTAGACAGGGTGGCTGTTGGCCTAGAAAGTAGGAATCAGCACATGTCTCTGGCTTCTGTAATTAAAAAACGATTTAAAAAAAATAATGGTATATACTACCTCATGAGTGCCCACCATTTTGCTGTGTTTAAACAAAATGATGGCAATCATGAGTGTTGGTGCAAAGGAGGGGGGAAATAGCCTTCCATCTCAGCTGATGGGAGTACAAAAAGGTTTACTCGCTTTTGAGAAGAGTCATTTAAATATAGAATTATAACATTATCTAGCAATTCTATGTCCAGATGCATACCTAAGAAAAATAAGAACCTATGTACACACACACACACACACACACACACACACACACACACACACACCAAAAAGACTCTGTATACAAATGTTCACAGCAGCGTTGCTCACTGACCAATGTCTAGATAAATCAAATGTAGACGTAGCTGTACTGTAGACTATAAGTCATAAAAAGGGACAAAATAATGATAAATGTGACGCCATGGACAAACCTTGGAAACATCATGTTAAGTGAAAGAAATCAAGCACACAAAGCCATCGCGTGTGGTTCTGTTTTAGACTGGTGATTACCTAAGAGAATAGAGGGCTTGGGAGCTGATGGTTGAAGTTGATGGATATGGAAATTCTTTGGAAGGCAATGAAAATGTTCTAAGGGCTGGGTTTGCAGTTGCTTGAGTGCTTGCCTAGCATGCAAGAGGGCCGAGAGGCCCTGGCTTCAATCCACAGCACCTAAACTGGGCAAGGTGTTGGACACCTGTGCAGCCAGCACTCTGGAGGTGGAGGCGGTAGGATCTGAAGTTCAAGATCATCCTCAACTTCATAAGGAGTTCCAAGCCACTATGGATTACATCATACCCCATATTTAAAAAGACAGAAAAAGAAACAGAAGGGAGGGAGGGGCAGGGGAAAGGAAGGGAAATAGTGGGTTCTAAAATTGATTATGGTGGTGGTTGTGAAACTGAATAGGCAATGGTTACAAAGTGAATATACAAACGTCCCAATGCCAAGCAATAGGTGTTTGGGTAACTCCAGTCACCTTCTACGCTTAATTGTTTTTCAATCAGCCCAATAACTTTTAATCAGTTTACTTACTCCATTCCAGTCATGCCCCAGAACCCCGGACTGTGACCTCCCAGAAGCTTTCATTAAAGGATCTCCCTGGCCTACGGAAGCAGTTTCACCAAGCGTGAAAACAAAAACAGCAACTTTGGTTTTTAATTTTTGAGGGGGTGTTTGATGGGTGATGTCGTTCTGTATGCTATGGATATGTGTTGGGCAGGACACAGGAACACATTCAGCTATAGGTATTCCCGCACCCCCATCACGAAACTAATATGTACACATTGAGAAAAAGGAAAGTATAAATCCGAAGCATGAATTAACAGACACAAATAATCCTCAGAGCTGAGAGAATATCCCTCCCTGACTCATTCCAAGGTAGAAAATCTCATTTGGAACTTGGAGCTTAGGGAATTATGTTCTCATGCCAACTACACATATGAACTGCTTCCTTCCAGAACCATCTCTGAAATAAACCCTGACATCTGAAAATCTCAAATTTCTGCAGATCCTTTTTTATGTGGGTTTGATAATAACCAAACCAAGTAAATCCTTTTCTTTTAACTTTTGTTTTTGTTGTTTTTATTTTTGAGACAGGGTCTAGTCCAGTTTACCTGGAACTTAGTATGTAGACTAGACTGGCCTCTACCTAGTGCTGGGATTAAAGTCCTGTGCACCATTCCTAACCTGTTTCTCTTTTAAAAGCATGCCCACACACTTCCTTTACAGCACCATCAGTGGCCTTCATTGCCCTGACCCTCCACTGACATGGCATTTTCTTCCTATCTTATTATTATCTACTTCCAATTTCTCTAGCTTGAGCTGGCTCACTGGGACTCACACTTGGTCAAAGCTGCACTTCTAATGCATCTGTCCCACTGAGTCAGGGGAAGAGGAGCCCATTCTTTGTTAAGAGAAAATAAATGGATTAGTTACTTGGCCTAAATCGCTCAAACTAAGACTGACCTTGAAAGGAACAGATGTGTTCCCTAGTCCCATTAAGGAACTAAAATAATTGTCACTGTAACTTAGGTAAGGAATGAGGACCCTTTCCACTTCTGTTTATTCAAAACAGAAATGCTGATTTCTAATTTGCTGTTTGTAGTTCGTTCTCCAGGTGGCCTTTTTGTCAAGGAAATTAACCGGGAACATCTACCGTTATCTCTCAGGAACCTATGTGTATAACAAGGAATAAGATGAAATCTCATCTTCTCATGTCTCAGCTCAGTCTGGCTTCCCGAGTTCAAACCTTATCACTTACTGTTCTCACTGGTTACTCCTTTATTCAGAGAAATAACTTTGTATCTGTGGTTAGAGATCTTTCAAACTGCATGCTATAGATGCTTTTATCCCACATAGTACCTGACATAAGGTTGAGCCCCAAATGCGTCTGGGTTTGTTGTTTGCCAACGCACATGGCTGGGCTTCCTGCAATCTGAGCATGGGAGAGCTCATTATTTCTTCTCTGGCCTTTCTGGTAGTCTAGTTAGAACTGTACCATCCACAGCAGAGCAGAAAAGTCGGGCCTGTGGAGTAGATATCTCAGAGCACAATAGCATTAAGCAGTTCAGTTAAAGATGTACAGCTGTTCAATGTCTTTCAAGTCCTCTGTAAGCTAAATTTTTTCAAAACCATAAGCTTTTTTTTTTTAAGAGCCAAATGCCCAAGGATATTTCTAGAGCTTAGACCCAACATCATATCCTTTCTATATTGACTTTGAGAGGTGGATTGTTTCATAGGGTAACTATAGCAAACAATTGTCTCTAAAGACTTCTAACATTTCCTGTTTGATCCTGTTCACATTCTTTCTTTGTTTAAAAAAAATATTCACACTGTGCTTCAGGTATGTCTTCGCTAACCCAAAGGAATGGATTAGTAGGCTAGATTGTCACTCAAAAGATGGCCTACAAACTTGGAGGGATTTTTGTGTAGGTTGGCTAGAAGGTTTACCTCTGAAAGGTTTCACTGAATGATAATGCAAAAATGTACATTTTCAATGCAGTGTGAATCAGGATTTGACCTAATATAGAAGTAAAGTAAGGTATCCCTGAGGAAGCTAGGAGGAGTTAACCAGGAAAAAAAAACTACAGCATGAGTCAAAGCCCCGTGGTGGGCAGGAGCAAAACAATGTAGGTCTAAAAGGAGATGCATGAAACTGGAGCCCAGTGGGAAGGTAGTTCAAGGTCAGAGTGGAGAAAAGGGTAGAGAGCATCTCTTCTCCTACAAGGGGCCTCGGGAAGCTACTGAAATATTTTCTTCAAGCAGGGCTATGACAGAATCACACATGTGCTTGGGAAAGAGATGACTACGTCTGTACTGTGGATCATTGATTGGATAACACCCAGTATGAGTAGGGATCAGATCCATCAGAAAGGCTTGGCTGAGACCATATGCCTAGGACATCACGGCATCTCAACAGCAATGAACTCATTCATGTCAGATCTGGAAAACAAAAATGCCGGACATTCTTAGTGTAATCCATCTTCCAAAAGGGGAGCAGATAGATGTGAACACATCCAAAGCCTAGTTAGAAGGGCTAGACATGGCAGAGCAGGTCAAGGCATTGATGACTTGAGGTCATTTGGATACCCCAAACATACTGTAGATGAAGAGTTCCCGCTCTCACAGGCTGTCCTCTGACCCCCTGACCTCCTGACCTCCATACAAAAATAAATAAATAAATAGAAGTAATTCCCCCCCTAAACATTAGAAAAGGTTTTCAGGATTACAGACGTAAGATAAGGACCAAGGAGATACAGCAGATGATACCAGGTTGGGTGAACCCTACTAATGAGACCTACATATGCACATATTCAGGCCACTGGGCAACCTTACAGCACAGCCCAGGCTTACTATCTAATCCAGCATTGCTCAAGCTTGTTTGAACCCAGAACCCCCTCCCCTTTATTTTTGTGGTAACAGAGACTAACTTTGTGGGGACACACCTGAGGCGAGTCAGAGGCAGCCCAAGCTTTTTATGAGCAATGCCAAACATTGCTCACATTCTTTAAACCTCACATCCATCTTCAAGGGCTGCCAAGGAAAATGGCAGGAGCTCAAGCAAAGATGCTTCTGCTCCTGCAGAGGTGGAGGCTGGAAGTCCAAGATGGAGGGGTCTCCGTCTCGGGCTTGCAGGCAGCCGCCCTTCCACTGTTTGACTACATGGCTGTCCCTTGGCCTTGGGTGTTGTCTGTGTCCTGTTCTCCTTACATAGGACATCAGATTGGGCACCCTAACCATCTTGTTATACCTTCCTCGCCTCTGTAAAGGCCCTATCTCCAAATGTAGTCCCATGCTAAGTGTACTGGCCAGTTTTCTATTGCCAAGAACACAGAAACACAGATTTAATAAGCTATTTTAAAAAAAAGTTTATTTTGGCCCCACAGTCCATGGTGAGGGTCTGTGTCTGGCAATATCTTGTGAGCAGAGACACAAGACATCACATGGCACTTGATGAGAGGCAGAAAACATGTGGGGTGGGGGGATCCATCCAGGTCAGTGGTTCTCAACCTGTGGATCATGACCCCTTTGGGGGTCGAACAATTCTTTCACAGGGGTCGCCTAAGACCATTGGAAAACACAGATATTTACATCACAGTTCTGAACAGTAGCAAAATTACAGTTATGAAGTAATAATGAAAATAACTTTATGGTTTGGGGCCACCACAACATGAGGAACTGTATCAGTGGGTTGCAGCATTAGAAAGATTGTGAACCACTGATCCAGGTTCTCTGATCTTTCTCCCTCTTCTTGTAATGTCCATTGTGTTCTGTCATGGGACTCCACCCAGTGACATTATCTAGCCCCAGCCACCTCCCAAAGATGTAAACATCATAGTGGATTAAGTTTCTACCTCTTAACAGCTAAGCAGGGGAGTGAACTACACTGAGTGTTGGAGAGAATAAGCCACAATCCCAAGGAATTAGATTAGACTGGTAGGAATTTTGAAGGGACAGAATTCAGCCCACAAGAACCCCTGAGGTAAAAACCTACTTACAACAGATACTGACAGTCCACACTCCATCCCACATTCAAACTCTTAAGTCCTGTGTGAAGTAGAGCCAGCCATTCTACAATGTCTCTATCCTTAGTGCACACATGCCTCCTAGGATAAGAATAAAAAGAACCGGCAACATTACTCCCAACCCCACACCTGGCTATAGCAAAGCTGGAGCTAGGGGTGGAGAGGATAACCTCCAGGTTATCCTGCAAATCCTGAAGGTGTAAATCCTGCAGATTCAGGTTGAAATCCTAAGCCCTAAAGTGAGATGGAACTAAGGGTGGGTGCCTCCAGGAGGGGATTCTGTCATTGGAGAAGCCCTCCTCAATAGGGTGAGTGGGTGCCCTTATTCAAAAGAAGAAGCCCAGAGGACTAGCTGGTTCCTTCTGCTACATGAATAGACAGTGGAAAAGGTACCTTCTATGAACTGGAGACCCAAAATCTCATAGTGTTTTGATCTTGGGTTTCTCATCCTCTGGAACTGGGAGGAATAAATTTCTGCTGTTTATAAGCCATTTGGTTGCCAGGTGTGGAGGTGCAGGACTCTGGAGGCAGAGGCAGGCAGATCATTGTGAGTTCAAGGCCAGCCTGGTCTACAAAGTGAGTTCCAGGACAGCCAGGGCTGTTACACAGAGAAAACCCTGTCTCGGGAGGAGGGGGGAGCCATTTGGTTTGGGAGGTTTTGTTATAGCAGCCAGTGCATAGTAAGATGGATAGGAGGTAGTCAGGGCAGTATGGCCGTACTATCCAATCAGTCGGAGAACTCACCCAAGGCACGGCTGTTTTGTGTCGCACGCTATTTTATGTTTCTGCGTTTTCCACTGGCCCCAAAATGCACCTTCAGGTTTTGTGTATTTCTAATTTCAGCCATGCCTTTGAATGCCATCCTATCATTGAGTCACAGGCCAATGAAAACAGCTGGTTATTTGCTCATTGGATAAAATTTATGTGGAAGAAAGAGCAGTGTGAGTTGTTTTGGTTTTTTGGTTGTTTGCATTTTTTGTTTTTCCTAAATCCTATTTTATCTAAGAGTCTGTCCCCTAACTTTAGAGTTTGTATACTGCTAGATTTTTTTTTTTAATGTCCCACTGTCTTGTTGACATGGCAAACGGAAGATGCATTGCTTGCACTAGGAGCTGTAGAAGCCACGATTCTGCCCTAATCACAACACAGGGAATTCCCTTCCCAGCCCGGGATCCACATGAGGCTCCTGGGACCAGTTTGGTGCTGTGAGGCTTGCTCTGGAACTAGCCAACAGGTAGACATGGTTGTATGAGTCAGATTTGAACTGTGGTCTTTCTTAATAACAAAGACTCATTTATCAGAGATAGATGTCTTCATTTGGGACGAGTTAATAGCCTTTTCCTCTGGTTTCATCCACTCTCCACATCTATGATTGTACAGTCACAGAGTCAGCCAACATAGGGTTCAGAATATTCAAAAACAGAATGTCACTTTTTCCTTGTCATTATTCTAAGCAATATAGTATAACGAACTATCTATATAATGCTTACCTTGTTCTCCTGCCCCTGAGTATGAACCCTAGCACAACAGTGTGTGTGTGTGTGTGTGTGTGTATGTATGTATTTAATTCTATGTGGGGATGTGCGTGTATTCTATGCAAATATTTCACTGCATCAGGGTTTGGAGCATCCATGGATTGCATTGTCACCAGACGTCCTGGGACCATCCCCACAGATACTAAGGGACAGGAGAGCATTTACAGAGCTCATTCTTCCTAGTGCTGCCATCATGGTTTCTGAGATCCCTGGGTTAAATGCAATTTCTGCTACTTCAGCACATGTCTTGTTTTATCAGGGTTCGGCTGACATTCAGAGCTTCTACGGCCTGCTTTTAGGCGGTGATCTCCGCAGCCACCGGCTCCCCGCCTCCTCTCCTCATTACCCTGTTTACTCATCAGTTTCACACAAAACCAAACTAATCCCAGGCATGCCACCAAGCAGGCTTCAGGGAGCCAGAGTGCAGAAAGCTACCCCGAAACCCCTTCTTTACTGACACTCAGAGAGGTTTAATCATTCCGCTGAGTAAGGAACACCTAGACCAACAGGAACAGCCCAGCCTCTCCGACACCTACGCTTTGTCAAAGAGTGATTGAGAAAGGAAAGCCACAAAAGAGCAGAAGGTGCCAAACTTGGGCAGTCTGTGTCACACCCCCCTGCCAGGGGACAGTGTCATATTGCATCAAACATGATCTTAAGGGAGTGAAAAGGGAAAAGGAGCAAGCGTCTCTGTGGGACGTGTGTAAAGTCACTGTTCCTTTTGTGACTTCTAGAGTGTGTTTGTCCTTTTTCTAAAATATGTTTCCTTTCCCCAGCTTCACTTTATTCTCCCTAAGACACATACACATACACACACACACACACACACACACACACACACAATCTCACACACACAATCACAGAAACACACATTCATGTATACACACACACAGATATATACATGCACATAGACAAACATGCACAAATATACATACATATATACAATCACAGAGACATGCACACAGAGAGACAAACTGGCACACACATACAGACACACTCACATATTCACACAAACACACAGATATATACATATGCATAAAACACAAATATGCACAGACATACGTATGCATGTAGATCCATATAGATATACATATGCACACAGACATACACACACATACAAACACACATGCAAGTCCTCATGCCTTCACAGAAGGAGTGATTCAGTCTATTAAAAATACCCCTGGAAGTGTATCCTCTTGAACACCAGCTTGTTCTGGTTCTCGGCTGTCTGGGAGTTCGGTAGCTGTACCACAGCCTGGAACTTTTTGTTAAAGGAAAAGCAAGAGGCCGTGTTTTCATTGCATGACAGTGTGCATGAAGTAACCCGTGCAGCGCCTGACCCAGCCTGAGAAATGGTGTAGTCTGCAGTGGGAGTGAGGGATGGTTACCACTCAAATATGACACGGAGACCTGCGTATTTAAAACAGCGCAAAGTCCTTAAGAAATACTTTGCATGTTTTGAAGTAGCCTTTTTTTGCATATAGACTATTAAAATGCTTCAAAAGGGAAAAAGAGAGAAATTAACCTGATATACTATGTGGGGGCCCACAGAGGCTCCCTAGTAAGGCCTTACTCAAGGTCAGAAAGTCTGAGCTTACTTTGCCCAGCCAGGCTGCATAATAGGATGATTTGGCCAAAGGCATGGTTGGTTACCAGGTGTTTTGAAGGGTCTACACTTGTTGATACTTTATACCCCGACCTTGAAAGGGGGAGGTCTTTTGCCCCTCCCCTTGCTGATATATAAAAAGCCCATCGTGAATAAACTCAGGGGCTACTGGGTATTGACCCAGGCCCTCCCAAAACTATCCTGCATCTCTGTCTTTCTCTCCATCTACGACTATACTTCTTCCTATTATTTCTCAATTCCTCACTCCTCTTTCCAAGAACCCTTCAACAGGTCAGGACTGGACCCCGACAACACTGTTTATCATTACAAACTATAGAATAGTTGAAAGAATTATATATGGCTCACACCTGCCAGCTAGGCTTGGAACATGTGTGTGTGTGTGTGTGTGTGTGTGTGTGTGTGTGTGTGTGTGATCTGTTTATGCGGACACCAGAGAACAATCACAAGTGCCATTCATCAGTCAACATCCACCTTTTTTGGAGGCAGAGTCTCTCACAGGCCTGATATATTTCACATAGGCTAGGCCACCTGGCTAATGAACCCCAGGGTTTCACCTCTCTACCTCCCCAGATCTGGGATTACATCAGCATTCAAAGCTTTATTTTATGTGGGTTATGGGGTTTGAACTCAGGTCCTCATGCTTGTAAAGCAAGTGCTTTATTGATTGGGCTGCTCTCCAGGCTCTCCAGCTAGACTTCTCAATGAAAACTTCACATGTTTTCTTGGTCACAAGTCTACTCACAATTATCCATTAATACATCTTTTTAAAATCCAATGCACATTTCAGAGGACAGTGCCAGCCTCGTTTAACTCCACCCCCAACACTTCATGGCATTAACAAGTTCAGTTTGGTTTTGATGATTGTCTTCTTTTTTTGTCCTCTTTCCCCTCTTCCTGAGGCATAATTTACATATAGGGTAGTGTGCAAATGTGAGCATCCCATGTGGTGAGTTTTGACAACCGCACACAACTGTGTAAGGCACTTGTCTCTGAGATACATGGAAAATGTGATCATGACTTGAAACCCCCTATCCCCCCCCCAGGCCATTCCTGTCTCCAGGCTCAAGTCAGACGCTTTAATGATGTTTTAGATTTATCCTGCTGGAACCTTTATAGAAATGAGTCATGGGATGTGTCCCTGTTTGTGTAAAGTTCTCTCTTACTCAGCACCCTTTAGAGTTTCATCGTGTTGCTACATGGAACTTGATCAGTAGTGGTTGTTTTATTGTTCCGTCGCATTTCATGGTGTGAATATATTTTGAGGCAGTGTTTAATACTGTGGATGGACATTTGGTGTATTTCCAGTTGGGGACCATTATGAATCAGTTTACTTCTAATAACTCTGTGAAGTCTTTATGTGGATATGTCTGCTGTGGGATGGTCTGTATGTCAAATCTGTTGCTCGATTGGTCAATAAATAAAACACTGATTGGCCAGTGGCCAGACAGGAAGTATAGGCGGTACTAACAGAGAGGAGAATTGAGAGAACAGGAAAGCGGAAGGAGTCACTGTGAGCCGCCGCCATGACAAGCAACATGTGAAGATGCCAGTAAGCCACGAGCCATGTGGCAAGGCATAGATTTATGGAAATGGATTAATTTAAGCTATAAGAACGGTTAGCAAGAAGCCTGCCACGGCCATACAGTTTGTAAGCAATATAAGTCTCTGTGTTTACTTGGTTGGGACTGAGCAGCTGTGGGACTGGCGGATGACACAGATTTGTCTTGACTGTGAGCAAGGCAGGAAAACTCTAGCTACATATGTCTTTATTTCTTCTTGTGGAAATGTCTAGAAACCAAATTGCTGGGTCATGGCATTGCTTTGTACCTTGCATCCTCTGGCCTGTTGGGCTCAGATTTTCTTGGAGAAGCAACTTGCAAATCCATTCACATTCAGAATAGTCTTTATGAGCATAAGCACTATTTGAGATGTGTTATAACTCTAGTGTCATATGAAACATGTTATTTCTACTGCAGGAAGTCACAGGAACTTTTGTTGATGGTGTAGTTTTTATACTTACTTTCAAAATGGAAGAAAATGCTAAATTTAGTTAGCAGTTACTGAAAATGGAGATAATGGCTTTTCCTTATTTTAGTTCAGTGACTTTAAATTCTACACATGAATTTGTTGGGTACTGTTATAAGTCTAAATAAAAACTTATATATCTGAGGAAATACCAACACTAATCTTGCAGGCAATAGGAAGTCGACTGACTGTCACACTGAGTGAAGCTTGAGAAAAATAGACTTTAAAACCCACCCCCACAGGGACACACTTCCTCCAACAAGGCCACACCTACTCCAACAGGGCTACACCTTCTTTTTTTTTTTTTTAAAGATTTATTTAGCCGGGCAGTGGTGGCGCACGCCTTTAATCCCAGCACTCGGGAGGCAGAGCCAGGCGGATCTCTGTGAGTTCGAGGCCAGCCTGGGCTACCAAGTGAGTCCCAGGAAAGGTGCAAAGCTACACAGAGAAACCCTGTCTCGAAAAAACCAAAAAAAAAAAAAA
>CABHPH010160825.1:0-35854 GCA_902168325.1 Peromyscus nudipes | reverse complement strand
AGGCTCAACTGTTTGGATATCTGCTTTCCAGCTGGTGATGCCATCTTGGAGGCTTTAAACCATTTGGACATGAGGTCTAGCTCACAAATACAGGACTGTAGAGGCAGGGTTTGAGAGCTCTACACCAGTCACACCTCTACCCAAGCACTGTGCCTTGGTCAGTACCATGTAACAAGGAGCCCGGAAATAGTTTGCCACTTGAGTTCCCAAAGTCATGTCTTCTTCACTGTGATGTCTATAACCATTCAAACTGTTTAGCCCCAATCAATCGCTCCTCCCCAAAGTTGCTTTAATCCTTTAATCGAGTATTATATCACAGTGAGGAGGGCAAAAACTGGTACATTCTCTTTTAAGTAGGAATTTTGGTCACAGCTACACAAAGTAGCTAGCATGGAAATCGGAGCTCTTGAGTAGCTGCTGCTGGTGAACAGTATAGAGGTGCCACAGAGAATCAAACACAGAACCACTATGTGGCCCAAGAATGCCTTAGAAGGATATATCCAACAGACCTGGGATCCAGATTTGGGTGGCACACCTGCACTCCTGTGTTCCGTGCATTCACAGTCGCAGAGGTGAGGGGACAACCTGAGAGCTCATCAGTGGAGAACAGATGAGGATGGCAGTGTGTGCAGCCTGAGAGAAAAGAGGGTCCTGCCGCCTGTGATGGCGTGGATGGACACAGAAGAGGTGCGAAATAAAATAAGGAATATCCAGGGCTACTTGTTCCCTCTTACAAGAGAGAGCAGAATCCTCAGAGTCACAGATACAGAAAGAATGGTGAGAACCAAGCAGTTCTTAGTTATGCAAAATAAGTAAATGCAGAGCTGGAGAGGTGGCTTAGCCATTAAGAACACATACTGCTCTCCAGACCTGAGTTCGGTTCCCAGCACCCATGTCTGGCAGCTGACGACTCCCCAGGAGGATCTAACACCTTCTTCTGACCTCTGTGGGTACTGTACTCCTGCATGTGCAAACACATACACAGGCATACAGATATGCATATACATAAAAATGAAATAAACCCTCTTTTAAAGGTAAGTAAATGCCTTGTGACTATACTGGCAATCCTATGTTGAGCGCATAAAGTTTGTTGAGAGATTATCTTAGGCATATGTTTGCATCATAATGAAATAAATAAAAGCTGTCTATTAGAAAGCCTACTCTGCGCTAGATTCCTACATGTATTTTGGTCAGAAATCAGAAATGTTTATTTGATGTCATTGTTATGTCTCTGTGCGAGATTTTGAGACAGTTTTAGGGGGAAAAGAGCTCACCACTTCAGAATACTGAATTCCCAAGACAGCAGTCCTTATTGTTTTATTATTTTTCAAATGTAGATTACATGTGTGATGTGGTAGTTTGACTATAAACCATTTCATATAAAGGGATGTGAGAAAGCAGCCGCATTCTTGGATGATGGGAGCCAGCGTGAGACAAGGTGATAGAATTTGTAGAAGCAACGCTAATTTCCCTTGCCTTTGCATTTGAACATTTATTGGCACCTTCTCGGGGTGCCAGACATTGTCAAAGCCCTGTGAATGAGAGCGTGTCTCTAAGTCACCAGTTGGACTCCTCAACTTGGTACCAGCATGATTTTTCCACTAAGTCCAGAGTGCCAATTAAAGCTGGCATGCCAGGGAGAGCGTGAGCATCAGATCCAAAACGTCAGCACAAACAAACACAGCTTGAAATCACACCCAATGGGAATCATGATATTCAGCACAATGTGTCCCTTGACCTTTTGGAGATGGACTGAACAGAATCTGCCCTGGGAATTATCTCCCTGTCCTGGTCCGATGATTCTTAACACTAAGTTACATAATTTGCAAAAGGAGAGACAGCAAAGAGGGGGGGCATGCCGCGAAGCAACTCAACAACCCCCCCCCCCCACGTGAATCAGACTGGGTGCTGTGCTTCCGTCTTGAGGAAGCTGATAGCAAAGCTCCCATTACAGCGTTCCGCAGAAATTAGCACGTTATTCTCATAAACATGTGGAGTGGATTATCTTCAGTTGGTGGATAAGGAGCACTAGGCAGAGACTGGTTAACTGACCCACCCAAATCACAAAGTTGTAAATAATGGTCCAAACTGGGAAAAGCCCCATTTTTATCCTTTAATTCAGAGCTCCTGCCTCACCCTTACCCACCCCCACTCCACTACTGGAGTTAATAAGAACAGTTCAAGTTCCCCCTTGGTGTATCCTGGAGCTGCATAGTGGGGCTGGCTTGTGTTACCCAGAGTCACAGCCGAAGACACACACACACACACACACACACACACACACACACACACACCCGCCAGCATTTGTGGTACTTCCTTTTCTTCATCTCCCTACCAGGTTCTCAAGCAGAGCTTAGCTCGGGAGATGGGTAATTATTAACTTTCAGGTCAGCACTGCTTACGTCACAGGCCAGAGTCTAGGCAGCAGGGAACTTTGGCCTCCTCCCGCATCTCCTCTCGTGTGGACAGAGGCGGCCAGAAACATAGCCTCTTACGCGTGTGTGGTTCCTCCACAAATCAGCAGGTGCTCGATTTATATTTTGTGTCTTTAATGGACACTCAGTTCCAACTGTCCAAGGAATTAAGGAATTCGCTCCCGTTATCAGATTTCTGTGTGTCCATGTTCAAAAGGCCAGGCATGTAAACAAATACTAGAAACAGACAGTTGAGGGTCAAGGGGCATGAAGAAGTTCAAGTCGATTAATTTATGAAAAGGGAAAAGGAACGTCCCAGAAATTATTTACTGAAATCACAGATTCTACTTCAATGAGACCTACTTTTGTATGTGTTCATAAGTGTGCATGTGTGTATGATACAAATGTATGGGCATGTGTATGTGGAAGCCAGAGGACACCCTCTAGTGTCATCCCCAGGCACCATGTACTTTTTGTTGTTATTGCTGCTGCTGTTGAGACAAGGTCTCTCATTGGACTGAGATTCACCAAGTAGGCTGGACTGGCTGACCAAAGAGCACTAGGGGTCTGCTGTCTCAGCCTCCCTGGAGCTAGGATTGCAAATGTGCACCACTCATGGATTTGTTGTTGTTTGGGTTTTTTTGAGACAGGGTTTCTCTGTAGTTTTGGTGCCTGTCCTGGATCTCACTCTGTAGACCAGGCTGGCCTCAAACTCACAGAGATCTGCCTGGTTCTGCCTCCCGAGTGCTGGGATTAAAGGCGTGTGCCACCGCTGCCTGGCCCAAACTCAGGTTCTTTTGCTTGTAAAGCAAGCATCTTACCAACTGAGCTATCTCCCCGGTCCCCAAGGCCTTCATTTTTGGCCCATCTCTATACCATTACACTTGAAATCATTTCTAATATGTTTGACCAGTTACATACTAGAGTATATACTGTGTATTCTATAGCTGTACACTCTATATCATGGGGTAAGAAGAGTCTCTAGGTTGTACAGGGCTTATTTTTAAAATATGCGCTACATTTACGTATTGATTTGTGTGTGTACAAGTGTGCTCTGATGTACCTGTGCCCATCAACTTGAGGGAATCAGTGCTCTTCCCACTGTGTGTTGGACCTCATTGAACTCGGGGCATCAAGCTTGGAGGCAAGGACCTTTACCTTCTGAGCCATCTCACTGGCCCTAAAGTGCTTCTTAAGAAAGCCTCCAGCTCTCCTGATGCCTATTCCCTTCTCCAAACTCCTTGCCTGGCACTTAGATCGAGTACTTTGCTATGCAGTATGTACTTCTGCCTGCTGGTTGTTGGTTTGGGGGCAGTGTCCCCTCACTGTCCCCTGCGGAAGGTAAGGATGTCCTGTTCTCTGTCCATGCCATGTGAAATCTACTCACGTCCACACCTTGCAGGTACAACTTGGTTTCATTTTGTAATATTGGCATCCTAGGGCTGTAGGCGATATTGTGAGATGGGGGCATGCCCTAACTATTATTTTTCTTCTTGGCTTCCCATCACAGCCTGCAGTAATGCTTTTGATTTTACTTGTATGGTTTTTGTCCATTTTCTTGGGCATGTTTTAAAATATGGGTCATTTTCATTAAGTGCTGGGATACTTATTTGTCTCTTGTCGAAATGTTTTTCAAGATGTTCAGAGTCCCTTTGTTCCCTGTCTGTTCTGTGAGTCTGCACTACCTGTCCCCGAGCTCTTCTGTCACCGGTTGCCCTACGTCACAGTTCCTATCACTGGACCCCATGTGTCTTAGAACATTTTCTGCAGCTGTAACAGAACACCTGGCTGGGACATAGGTGAACAACAGAAGTGTGCTTGCCTCATGACTCTGAAGACTGGGAAGTCCAAGCGCATGGTTGAGGGTCTTTGTGCTGTATCAAACAATGCAGGAGAGATGAGCAAACACAGACAAGACAGAAAAATCAGACAAACTGCCTTTACAGCAAATCCACTCTCATAACTAACTCACTCTCATAGTTAGTCATTCAAAGGGACAGCGCCTCCTAACAGTTCTTCTTCTTCTTCTTCTTACCTTTACATTGGGAATTACATTTCACCAGGAGTTTTCAAAGGGACCTTCACACTGTAACATCCCAACTTCCTCTTGCTTGGCTTTTCCCTCTCTTTTTTGTAGACTACATCTGCTGCTGTCTTCCTAAGAAAAAGTACATGGCAGTAAAAATTAAGATCCCAGGAGCTGGAGAGATGACTCATTGGTGAAGAGCTTGTGTGGCTCTTCCAGAGGACCTGGGCTCGATTCCCAGCACCCACACAGTGTCTCACAATCATCTGTACTACAGTTCTAGGGGATCCCATGACTTCTTCTGGCATTTGCACAAATCAGGCACGTGCATGGTACACAGACATACATGTATGCCAAACACCCATTCACGTAAAATAAAAATAAATCCTTTAAAAACAATTTTAATTAAAAAGAACCCAGACATCTGAAGGTAACTGCATCCTACCTTTCCACTTAACTTAAAGAGTGACCATGAATAGGGGCTACAAGATTTGAATGTTTTAGGAACTATGAGTGTTGTCTGCTTGGGGCATCATCATGCTAATCCAGGGTGACTTTGGCTGTAATAACCTGACTGAGCTAGTTGTCAGGCACATAAAGCGTTCAGCATTTTTAGAGCTCTCTTCCTGGGACAGTCAGGTCCCCCTCAGAAAGCTCTTCCACACTTTGGGATGGAGGATGAAGGCCTGACTAGGGGGCTGTTGGGAGGAATCGCAGTGGGCTGTGGGCTGCATGTTGGCTTAGTCTACCTGTTGTGGGTTGGCTGTAAAAATATCCCAAAAGCTTTTCTGTTGAAGTCTCCAGCTGGTGGCGCTGTTGAGAGGAGATGGGCTGATGAAGGCACTCACTTCCACGGTAGATGAATCCCTTGAGGGGCTTGATTCTGAGTGGACGACTAGGGGGTGGAGACGATTAGAAGATACAGTTCAGGGGGTTATACCTTCAGAGAGTTATGTCTTGTCCCCAGACTCTTCTCTCCGTCTCTGTCTTGACTTTCTGACTGCCATGAGATGAGCAGCAGTTCCCTCCATCACAGGTCCCTGGTGTTGTTAGATTTCTGCCTCATCTTAAGCCCAAAGCAATGGAACCAGCCAGCTCTAGGCTCAAACCAAGAGCCAGAGTAAACCTTAAGATTGTTTCCCTCTCAGCGCTGAGGCAGCAGAACCGCACAATCAAGGCTAGTCTAGCTTAGTGAGTTCAAGGACAACCTTGGGCATCCTAGTGACAACCTATCCTTAAGAAAATAATAATAGTCATTAAAGTGAAAGGGAGTCTGGGTATAAAGTCCAGCAGTGACTGATAACCTGGCACGCACTAGGCCCAAGGTTCAATCCTCAATCCCCACCCCAAAAAAGTCAATCAATCAAGATTCTCCCAGGTATTTTGTTGTAGTCATGGACAACAGTATCCGACCTGCGAATCTACTGATAGAGCCCCCACCTCAGAGGCCTTCTGGATTAGCTCTGACTACAAGATAAACTTCCAGACATCTGCTGGGATGGAGGAAGTGTAGTTGCCAACGGCTTACAGGAAGGGAAACAGAAGTGTGTCTACTGCTCTTGAAACACAGGTCAACCCTCTGCATTCGGGCCCCGCCCCCACCTGAGGCTCACACTGATTGCACAGCCTTTGAGGATCTCTTTGGCACCCCGCCCTAGATCTAGCTCAGTCTTCGAAGGTCCACCGAGTGAGGGGCCACTTACCTACCTGCCTTCTGTTTTCCAAATAGACTGTTATCACCTCCCCCAGTTCTGTGGAGAGCGAGGAAGAGAGAGAGAGTCATTGTTTAGATATGAAGTAGCCCCCTGAAGTCTGACCCCAGCTGCTGGATCAGATCATAAAACTGTGTTGCATCCTAAGGGGACCTAAGGAATGGATGCTGTGATGGATTAATTATATGGCGGTATTTGAGGTGGGTGTGGAAAACTAGAAAATTAGGGGCACAGTTGAAGGAAGTAAGTCACTGTCATATCCTGGAAACCTGCCTGTCCCCACCCCTTCTTAGTTCTTTTGCTTGTCTGCCATCTTGGCAGCAGCTTGGTCCTCCACGGCATCTGCCTCACTACAAGCGCAGATCAAGAGAGCCAGCCAAGCAGCCCTGACCGAAGATCTCTGAAACCAGGAGTGAAAAGGGGTCTTTCCTTCTTTTAAATGTTTTCCCTGAGCTATTTATTGTAAAAAGGAAAAAAATGGCCAGCAGAATGTATGCGTATACGCACACACACATCTCATATACTAATTTG
This sequence comes from Peromyscus nudipes, assembly GCA_902168325.1. Taxonomy (NCBI): domain Eukaryota; kingdom Metazoa; phylum Chordata; class Mammalia; order Rodentia; family Cricetidae; genus Peromyscus; species Peromyscus nudipes. The sequence continues at coordinate 29,171 of CABHPH010160825.1, read as the reverse complement.
ACTAAGATTTAGGAGAAAGCAAACATCGATTAACATGTTCAATCCATTGCATTTACTTGGTGTTCTACAATACACATGAAAATAAGAAAAATAAATAAGTAAATAAGGATGGCATTTATCAACATACATCCATGCAGGGGTCCAAGAATGTTTACCTATTTGTTTTAATTAGTGGTAACTTTCAGGCTTCCAGTGTTACTTTAAGAATTATTGTCAGAAAATAATAATTCACTTGTGGGCATAAATAACGTGAGTACTACGTTTGTTATCTCCTATTCAGACACTTTTTTCTTCCGTTTTCTCAGTAGGGTGCAATTGGCATTCTGAGGAAGAGAATTCTATGTAGTGCTAGCTGAACTCAGGCATTATAGTTTGATTAGGACATCGCATTGAATGCCACTCATGTTTTCCTGTCATTAAGACACTAAAATTCAAGTCTTCTCTTATCATAGAAGTTGACTAAGGAGTCAGTGATAAGTTTTTTGCACCCTGATAGGCCTCTCCGCTGATGCAGCAATCCAAAACAGACTGAATTAGAAAAGCCCCGGTTAGATGGGTAAAGCGTTCCTGGGCAGTTCTCTGGCCCCTCAGAGAGGAGACGGGGACCAGAGACTGGAAGAACCACGTGTCTGTTTCCTGGGATGCAGTTTATACACCCTGTGGGAGTGGTCTTGAGCCTCTCTGGGGGAGGAGCTGTGTTTGGTGGGCTTTGAAGGGGCGGGTTTGGGGAAAGAGATGGGGGAGGGGAGTTGAGGTGGATCTTCCACCAGAACAGTCAGACCCCTTTCTGTCCAGGTCCTTGGTCTCCTTAGTAACAGTACTGACAGACACATGCAGCAGGTCAGCCAGCCAAAGTTTTATTTAGAAGAGGAAGCAGAGCTAGATGAGGAAGTGAAAGCATACATGCTGGGCAGCAGTGTGCGCAACCTCCCCCAGGACACCCCTGTTGGGTGCTCTGCTATGGTCTTGGAGAAGCTGATGAGCACAGAGTACTAGTAGGGACTGCACAGAGATGCTTCCAGATCAAACTCCTCTGGCTTGCAGCTTCCATGTTGGTGCTAATACCTGATTTCAGAACTGAGCAGAACTTCAAATCTACCTCTCCTTAGTGTTGCTGTTTGGTTTGACTCTTTTTTGGGGGGGCCTGCCACCCAGCTCCCAAATAAATCACACACAGAGGCTTATTCCTACTTATCAATGCCTGGCCTTAGCTTGGCTTGTTTCTTCCCAGCTTTCCTTAACTTAAATTAGCCTACCTACCTTTTGTCTCTGGGCTTTTCCCATTCTTTTCTGTAAATCTTACTCTTGACTCCATGGCTTGCTGTGTAGCTGGGTGGCTGGCCCCTGATGTCCTCCTTCTCTGGTTCCTAGATCTCTCCTCCCAGATTCCTCCTTCTGTTTATTCTGTCTGCCTGCCAGCCCCGCCTATCCTTTCTCCTGCCTTGCTATTGGCGGTTCAGCTTTTTATTAGACCATCAGGTGTTTGAGACAAGCACAGTAACACAGCTTCACAGAGTTAAACCAATACAACACAGACAAAAGTAATACGCCTTAAAATGATATTCCCCAACAGCTTAGCTGCTCTCAGTTGCTAGAAGATGTCAGGGAGTCTGCTTGGGCTGCTGTAACCGAATACCGCAAATCACATGACTTTAAGTACAGAAAGTTATTTTCTTACATTTCCAGAAGCTGGGAAGCCCAAGATCACAGTTCCAGGAGGTTTTAGTCTCAGAGGAAGCCTTTTCTCCCCAGCCACCAGATGGCCCATCCTTACTATGTCTTCATCTGGCCTTTCCTTGGTACAAGCATTCTAGGTTTATAAGACACTAATCCTTTGAGGTCAGGGTCTCATCCTTATGACCTCCTTTAGCCCTAGTTACCTCAATTAATAGTACATCTCTAAGTACAGCCACACTGGGGGTTATTGTTGCAGTATATGCATGAAGGGGTCACAAATATTCACAGTATTTCAGAGAGAATTAAGAAGAGGTTGTTACATTTAGATACAGAGAGCACAGCTTAACTTATGCAGCTTTATTGGTAATGGGAGGACCAGAAAACATGGAGACAACAGAAGGATGGGTTCTTGAAGAAAATGTGGTCTTGGCCTGTATCTACCAACAAGGAAGACTAGGGATGAAGGTCCACTGGGCATCCCTTCAGAGCTGAGAACGTACTAATCAAATAATGGTGTCAGAGCAGACAGGAGTCAACACATCCTACTAAATGGGATGTTTCTGTTTGTTCTGTGCTATAATAAGAGAACACCTGAGACAGTAACTTAGAATGAATTAAAGCTTACTGACTCCCAGTTTTGGAATGTGGGAAGTCTAATATGAAGAAGCTTATATCTGCAATCTATGGGAAGGGGTCTTTCCTCCCCATCTCTTGACAGAAGGCAGGAAGGCAAGGAAGATGTGGGGCTGTGCAGGGTGATCACCCTTTTAACATCGGAAGTCCAGCTCATAAGGACAGAGTACTCAACCGCATCTTTAATGTCGCAACTCATAACTGGTAGAATGACGGTTAAGTTTCAATATGACGCCGGGTGGTGGTGGCGCACACCTTTAATCCCAGCATTTGGGAGGCAGTGCCAGGCAGATCTCTGTGAGTTGAAGCCTGGTCTACAGAGCGAGATCCAGCATAGGCACCAAAACTACACAGAGAAACCCTGTCTCCAAAAAAAAAGTTTCAATATGAGTCTTAAAGGAGATACAGATTCAGGCCATGGGATCCTGCCTCTGATCCTAAAATGCATATTCTTCTCTTATGCAAAATATCCTAATTCCATCTCAGTAAGTCTTCACTGGATCAGCATCAACTCAAAAGTCTCCTCTGAATCAGATGTGGGTGAATCTCCTGGTGTACTTCATCCTGAGGCAAATCCCAAAGCCATGAGGCTGTGGAATCAAAAGAGGTCTGTGCTGTTAAACTGCAGAGATGCACAGCTGCAGGATGTACTTTGACATTTCAGAAGAGAGAAATCTAGATAAATAAATATTTAAATAACAGGTCTGGGTGGGGGGAGTTGTGGGGGTCCAGCTCCCACCTTTTGAGGCATTCTTAGGTAGAGGAGAGAGGAATTAAGAAATGATAGAAAGAGGGACCTAGCCAATGAGAAGAAAGACAGAAAGACAGAATAGCTTCGGGAGGGCCTGGATCAATACCCAACAGCCTTGTCCTTTATTGAAAAGTGCTTTTTATAATATGGCAAGGGGAGAGGCAAAAGACCTCCCCCTTGCAAGATCAAAGCACACAGTACAGCCAAGTGTAGACCCTTCCAAACACCTGGTAAACACACCCATGGCCAAATCATCTCCTTATGCAGCCCCGCTGGGTAAAGCAAGTTTAGATTCTCTGACCCTGAGTAAGGTCTCACTAGATAACCTCTGTGGCCTCCCACCGGGAGTGGATAGTAGGAGAGAGGAACAGGAAACAATACTGAATTTTAAAGTTTGAGAATAACCTTTAACTCCATGTCTCACCCACCAGATACAGAGGGCAGAGGTTGCCCCTCCCCAAGCCCTGCAGCTCCACCCCCATGACTTTTCTGGGCTCCGCCCACACAGTGCATTTATGGCTTGGGGGTTCCTGCCTACAGCTGTTGTATTCTGGTAACTCTAAAGCTTTGTGCCTGGGCCAGCCCCACCCTGGGGGAAGCTCCATGACTGTAACAAGTTTCTGCCAGGGACCTCAGGCTGTCCAGTGCACCCTTTGAAAAACAAGGCGAGGGAAGCCATGCTCGGAAAGCATTACATTCTGTGCTCCATGTGGATGCCACCAGAGTTCACAGCCCTGAGCCCTCCAGAGAGCAGTGTGTGAGGCTTCAGACAGGCTGGCTTGAGCCACTGCTGAGCAACTGAATGCAGAGAGCGGACACTTGAGGCCTCATGCCCAGGATGTGTAAGACCTTTCTTCATGTTTCCTCCCTCTGTGATGGGCAGGGGAGTGCAGATACTTCTGATGTCCCTTCAGGGTCATTCATGCAGCTCTGGAGGAATAGCCTCTGGCTTTTTTTTCTGCCAACAGTAATTTCTTTCTCAAATGGTGGCAAGGCCACATCCTTGGTTCTCCTCTCCTGAACAAGTATTTTCATTTTCTCCACAGGGCCAGCCCGATAACCCCTTAAATCTTAACATCCTGGTTTCCTTCTGATGATCAATTCCATCTCAAAACACTTTCCTCTCACATTTTACTGTGTGCAATTGAAAGAAGCCTTGCAGAACCTTGAATGCTTCCCTGCTGGCATGTGCCATCATCACGCTGAGTTCTACTTCCGCAGAGCCCTGGGGCATGACACAATTCAGCCCGATTCTTTGCCACAGTATAACAAGGATGCTCCAGTTTCCAGGGCCTTCCTCATTTCCATCTGAGGTCTCATCAGAGTGGTCCTTTCCATTCACATTTCTGCCAGCATTCTAATCACAGTCACTTAAGCCCCTTCTAAATGGTCTCAGGCCTTCCCTGCCGCTCTTCCCTCCCAAGCCCTCGCTAGCATCTCCCTTCATTCACACTCCATTTATAGCAGTCTAGGCTTTTCCAGGCTGGCTCCCCTAACTCCTTCCAGCCTCTCCTCATCACCCCATTCCAAAGCTTCTTTTGGATTTGCACCTTCACAGGTTTGCGACATCAACCTCACTCTCCGCTTCAGTTTCCAGGCTTCATCTACTTTGTGTTGCTATAGCCGATACCACAGATTGGATAACTTATCATGAACAGAAAGTTACTAAGACACTGTCTTTAAAAGGGGGAAGTCCAAGAGCAAGAGAGTGGCATCTAGCAGGGCCTTCTGGGTAGAACGTCCCGTGGCAAACAGGCGAGGCGGCAAGAGAGAGCAGGACGAGGACCGAACTTTCATAACAGCACCTGTCTCACCCACAAACCGGGTCCTGCCCCAATATCATCACGGTGGCAGTTCAATTTCAGCATAGCGTTAGAGGGAAAACACACAAAGTTATGACTCAAGGTATCTAATTTGGGCTGGAGAGATGGCTCAGAGGATAAGAGCACTGACTGCTCTTCCAAAGGTCCTGAGTTCAATTCCCAGCAACCACATGGTGGCTTACAACCATCTGTAACGAGATCTGGTGCCCTCTTCTGGCCTGCAGTCATACATGCTGTATACATAATAAATAAATAAATCTTTAAAAAAAAAAAAAAGAGAGATCTAATTTTATGTCACGACTCTGTCTATTGGCCGTAGATGGAGGGGCTTTTGAATCCTATCACCCCGTGATCCCCCCTATGACTCTGAGACACCCCCGCCCCCCAGTTAGAAAACACATTCACATCAACACCGGAGGTACACACCCGTGTCTCAACCAGAAACAGATTCTTTTGAATCGCACATTCTATCGATTGTGCAGGATTGTGCCCATGGGACTGGCAGGATGACTCAGGATTCAGGTACCTGCCGACGCACCTGATAGCCTGACTTCAGCACCTCGAACCCACATGGTGGAGAGAGAGACTGACTCCCTCCAGTTGTTCTCAGATCTCCACATGCACACTATGGCTTGTGCGTGCACAGCACACGTACACCACATGCTTCCACATGCTCCGAGTTCAGTTCTAAAATAAACTACTTTAAAAATCGTTTGCTTTAGGGGAAAAAAAAATGCTCAAGTATCTACAACCAGGTAGGGCTAATGAGCCCTATGAAGGAAGCAGAGGACTTTGTGTGGTGTCCTATTACTCTGGCGGTGGTCTTGTGCTAGCCATCAGCGGAGTCAGTGAGGGCTGAGGGTCACGTGTTTTCCAGGCACGCCTTAGTTTCTAGGAAGGAAGGTAGAAATACGAGGCATTTTTATGACCCGACTTCAGAAAGCACTTCCTGTCTCATTTGCCAGTGCTGTGGACTGAACAGTTGGGCTCCCCTCCAAAATGCCTGCACTCCTAACTCTGATTAGGTACTTGGAAGCAGGGCCTCTGAGTGGTGATTAGGTCATGAGTGTGGAACCCTCTCAGATGCTCTGAGTGCCCTCACTAACACGGGTTTCGGAGTGAGCATTTGCAGGCTTTCCTACTCTCTCTTTTCCTCCCCCTGCCCCCTTAGGAGGACACAGCCATCTGACCTCTGGGAAATGTCCCTTAACCAGAACGGGGCTCGTGCGGCACTCCCGTCCCCTTCTTCCAACCTCCAGAACTGAGAGGGGTGTAAGTCTTCGGAACCACCCAGTCAGCAAGAGCCTCACATAGACACGGTCTGTGGAAGGAGACAAAGACCCCACCCCTCGGTGAACAAAACATCGCGTGACTGTGTGAGAAGAGTAAACAGAATGGAAGTCAATGGGGCATCCATAGAAAGTATGGTTTGCCACACTAGCCTACCTTGTCCTGAGCTGAGCAAGACTGCACCATCCCCACAGCATAGTGCAGCACAGGCAGCGAGGTTCCCATAGATCCTCCTTTACTTTTTTTTTTTTTTTAATGCTGATTGATTACTCACTAAAATTATGAGTAAAATACACACGGGCTCCCCAGCCTCAGTTTGAAAAATACTGTTCTGTTCAGTTGTAAAAATAAACAATGGCCAAAAAATATTTTATACATTTTGAAAGTACTTTAATAGTAACCGCGAGTCTTGCTGGAATGTAACATAAAGGTTAAAACAAAAACATTCTTGAAAATGAACTGTGAACTTTTGTTTTCTGGTAAGTGTTCTTTCAAGCAGGATTTGTCAATCTCTGCTGAGTTCATTTTCAACCGTGTCAAAATCTTACATCAGTGTTTAAAACCAAAATGAAACCATTAATATAAACTATGATTCCTCCATCATTTTTAACAGAACGAAAAGAAATGTCTTTGTGCTGGGCATGGTTGCACATGCCTTTCTTTCCAAATTCTGGAGACTGAGGCAGGTGGATCTCTTAGTTCAAAGCCAGCCTGATCTATAGAGCTGGTTCCAGGACAGCAGGGGTACATAGAGAAACCCTGTCTCAAAAGCCAAAAAACTAAGGAAAAGAAAGAAAAAGAGAGAGAGAGAGAGAGAGAGAGAGAGAAGGAGGGAGGGAGGAAAGGAAGGAAGGGAGGGAGGGAGGGAGGAAGGAAGGAAGGAAGGAAGGAAGGAAGGAAGGAAGGAAGGAAGGAAGGAAGGGAGAGGGAGAGAGAGAGAGAAGAAAAAATGTTTTTTTCAAGTTACAAGTCTCTGTGTACATAACTACGAAATAGCAAAAACAGCACGTTTAATTGCATTGGTTTTGTGCTTGTTCATGTGGAGAAAGTATTTTGACTGTGAACAGTTAGTTCCTTGTGACCAGAGCACTAAGCAAACACCTAGTGCTAAAACATCGTCTAAGTCAGTGGTTCTCAACCTGTGGGTCGCTGTCCCTCTTGGGTCAATTGACCTTTTCACAGGGGTCACCTAAGACCATCCTGCATATCAGATATTTACATTACAATTCATAACAGTAGCAAAATTACAGTTATGAAGTAGCAATGAAAATAATTTTATGATTGGGGGTCACCACAACATAAAGGGTCGCACGCAGCATTAGGAAGGTTGAGAACCATTGTTTTCTAAGTCTCTTCCGTCCGAATTACACGGGGGGGGGGTCCCTTGAGAGTTTGTTGAAAAGCAGAATTGGATGCCAGTTCTAAACCTGACACATCCACATTTTAATAAGACGCCTCAGTATGTTCTTGAAAACATCCAGATTTGGAAGTGACAAGGTGTCAAAGGGGAGATTACGGGCATAAAAAATACAATAATACATTTTATACAAGAAATAAAGGTTTTTATGATCATCTTGTTGACGGTTCATTTTCGTCAGAAATGACTTCCAGATGAGCCTCATCCCGCACTTAGATCTGAATTCGGAAACAAGTGAGAATGATAAAGGTTTGAGACTTCTCGTTCACACAGCAAAGTGAGGGGTTGAGGTTCGTGTGTTGGCGACGCAGACTGAAAATATGTACGAGGAAAAAGTGCTCCAGGATTAGCTTTCACCACACCCCAGCGGGGGCTCTGCTGGAGGATAGCTGCCTCTCACTCACCTCAGCTTCCCCAGGGCTGAACTATTATCTGTGTTTTATGCAACAGACTTTGATTTGTCAATGCTCTAAAAACCTATTGTAGTGTTTAAGACAATCTTGGCCTTGATTGAATAGCTACGTAGAGGTTGACGCTTGACTTTGTTGAGCAAACCGGAAGTCTCAAATCTTTGATGCAGTCATCCTTGGCGTGTGCACAGGATTTGTGTTACAAGCCCTATGCATACCAAAAAGAATGGTGTTTAAGTCCTTTATATAAAATGGCATTGCATGTAACCTATGAGCATCTTCCAATGTAGTCTTCTCTAGATCCCTTGTGTACAGTGTAAGTGCAATATGAGGAATTGTTAGAATTGTGTTGTTTAGAGGGTGCCAAGAAAAACAAATCTACACCTGTTTAGTACAGGCACGGTTGGAGCAGGGGACTTTGGTTTCCACAGATGTGGATATGGACCACTCTCTGTATTTCAGTCAGTCTGACAATATTCCAGACAGAGGATTCTGTTAGTCTCCTCTGCATCTGATACCAGACCCTGTCATCTGCTGGCAGATCACAGGGCCAGGAATGCAGCCTCCAGACACACACCTGTGGGTCCTGGTGTGGCTCTACTAGATTCTTAATCCGTTTCCTTAGAAGGCCAGAAAAGCAACTTGCATCCCTGAATCCCATGAGGAGTATCTATTTCCTAAACTGAATTTCCTGACTAGTAGGACTTTAATTTCATAAATGGAAAGCCATTTCTGCCATTCATTAGTTCATAACTTAATCAGTTGATATGGGAGTTATCATTTAGTCAACCACTTCTGGCGTGACCATCTTGATGAGAGACGATTGAAGTGTGCATTTCTTACTATCCCTGGGGTGTGATAAACAAAACCCCGCATTTGTACATACACCATGCAGCCATGGAATTATAAGGTAAACAAAGGAGGCCTGTGAATGAACTCAGAGAGTGTACATGGTGGGAGCCGAATGGGACACTGAGTTGCTGTTGAGGGGAATCCGGCTCCATGTTGTTCCGGTTTAGTTATAACCAAGTTGGTGTTCAAATTAAATTTGGAATTGGCGCTCACTAGACCCTTCTCAACCATTAAAATCTGCAACAATACCTTCTAAAATATTCCGTCCTCAGGATTAAATATTTACTATAAGATTCTAAGGTATTTCAGTAGTCTAAAAGCCTATGGACTGGAGAGACGGCTAAGTAGAGAAAATGCTTGCCACACAGGCATGAGGACCCGGGTTTAAATCCCCGGAACCAGGCAAAGTAGCAGTAGCCTGTGTCCGTAATCCCAGCACACGAGATGGAAACGGGAGGCAGACGGAGGGGAATCCCCAGAAGCTCACAGGCCAACTCACATGATGTACGCACCTTGGGAGCAAACAACAGAGACACACTGCCTCAAAGAAGATGAGGACCAACAGCTGAGGATGCCCTCTGACCTCTCCATGCCCACGCATGGCACAGTGCAAACACACACACACACACACACACACACACACACACACCCCTACACGTGTGTGAGTGAGCGTGCTTTATTACTGTGTTTTTTAAAAACCAATTTAGGCAATCTAGTTCGGTGTTTATAATGAGAGAGTTAACTTGGACAGCTTCACTATATTTTATCACATTTTTTTTCCATTTACAATGTTTTCTACCCCCAAAAAAATTCAGCTTGATTTTTTTTTTAAATGTGATGCAAAAACGGGACTGAAATCTCTAAGTTTAACTGGAGCTAAATTTAACAGCACTTTATGTCCCTACACATTTAAAAGCTTCTGAGCTGAATTCTGCAACGTCCATGGTAAGCACATAGTGAATTGTCTCTGATAATGTGTTGTGGAAACATTTTAGATCTAGATACGGTAAATTCTGTCCATTAACAATGTTTTAATATTTCTAGCTTTGAAAGTCACATGATTTCTTCCTTTGTATTTTCTTCCAAACAATATGATTGCATATTGTTGATGCCCTACATATAATAAACTTGTTTTATTTATTTATTTTTTCAAATAAGTAGTCAGGTAGACTTCTGGTGGTTCTTTTATTCCTTTTGTGCTTGAAGCTTCTACCATTTGCTGGAACTGTCTGGCTTATCAGTGAATCCTGGACATCCCAGAATAAGATCCATAAATATATATAAAATAAAGAACAAGTGAGAACTTAGAAGCTCTCATTCCCTTGAGCTTTAGTTTGGTTAATAACAATTATAGGTGGGCTATTTTGTTTGTTGTTTATTCTTCGACTGTGTTCTAGAAAAGAGAAATGGAATCAACTTGCTTCAAGTGCATGAGGTGGCCTCTTCGTCCTCTGGGTTTTGTCTATAATCGCCAGTCAACCTTGAGTTGATTTAAAGCAAAAAGTATGTATGTACTACCTACCACGGGCCCATTGGGAGTTTACCCCACACATTCCATGACATAGCAAGCCTATCAGACAGCCATGGCCCTGACTTCACATGTTAATGTAAGCTTTTTTGTTTGTTTGTTTGTTTTTTGAATTATTTTTCTTTGTTCCTTAAACCTGTGCTACAAAACAAAAATTGAAATAAGAAAGGATCCAAAAAAGTCTGTATTCCCCACATTAATGATATATGTAGCACAGGATACTTTTGAAAGTTTCAGAAACTCTTTAGTTTTTTTGTTTGTTTTTTGTTTTGTTTTTGTTTGGTTGTTTTTTTTTTTTTAATCTAATTTGGATCCTGTTGTCTGTGCTGTCTACACAGAAAGCAACTGAATCATCTTTTGTGTTTAAGATTGAAAAAAAATAAAACTATGTGTATTCCTGTGTACCTGGGTGTATGCATGTTCACCACGCGGTCAGAAGAGGCTATTCCAGAAAGTGCTGTTGACCTCTGAGCCATCCCTCCAAGCCTGTAGCTTAGTCTTCTCATCTTCCAGTATCTGATGGAAGCCCCTTGATCCCTACATAAAACACTGATCTTGGGAAGTTACTCTTTGGATCTGTACTGAAACTCACCTGTACGTGCTTACTTCCTGGGAAAGAAAGAGATGAAATCAGTGATCCTGTGCGCCAGGTGTGAGAATTCCATGTACCAGGCTTTCCGCAGAATCATAGATCAGTGAGGCACACCTGAAAACCACGACTCTGTTTCGGGAGAGGCAGCAGCTCCCCGACTCACCCATGTAGGACCAGCATTGGATTCCTACATTTCTTCTGAGGTCTCAAGGCCGAGTGTTGTTACTGAGCACGGGCTACATCTGAGGCACTATTCCAGCATCTTGGCATTCGTCACCTCCCATCCCATGGCTGCCCAGGAACTATATTCTGGCCATTCTCCTGTCTGCAGGAAAGGCCACTGAGGGCTTCCTCAAGGTCACGGGACCTAGAGTTGGTTTCCTCACATGCTTTTCAACAACTGTTGACCTTCTCCTGGGAACATCCTACCCTCTTGAGACTGATTAACTCACAGCAGGGGGAGTCGGGCCTTAAGGTGACTGTTAATGGGAGGTTAGTGGCCTGTGGCTGAGGGAAAATTGCCCGGGTAGTGCTTTTGCCCTTCAAGCACAAAACCCAGAAAGCTTGTGCTACAGCTAGCCAGGATTGGCTGTCGGGTTCTGGAATTTCAACAACTTGTTGAGATTTTAATAACCTTTACAATTGAATTATTTAAAAATAGTATTAAATAAATTATACTTAAAAATAAAGTTAAGCCGGGCGGTGGTGGCGCACGCCTTTAATCCCAGCACTCGGGAGGCAGAGCCAGGCGGATCTCTGTGAGTTCGAGGCCAGCCTGGGCTACCAAGTGAGCTCCAGGAAAGGCGCAAAGCTACACAGAGAAACCCTGTCTCGAAAAAAAAATAAAATAAAATAAAATAAAATAAAGTTAGTAAAGACAAGAACCTCATCATTTCTGAAATGTTTTGACATTTCTACTTAGGGATTTTGTGTCTGTCAAGCCTGTTGGGGGCAGTCTTCCAGAGTGGGGTGCTCTGTGTTGTCTTAAACTTTGTGTTCAGGGGCTCAACATGATAAGCTTCAAATCAGCCACCCCAGAAACATTTATACCACAAAAGTTGACAAATGCTGTGAATTAGGAATTGATTTTTTATTTTGTTGCCTGTCTGTGATTAGGAATGTAATGAAGAAAACATTATTTTAAATTAAACTTGAAAGTAGATTGAATCTATTGCCATCGAATGGGAAAACATCCCCCCAAAAAAAATTGCATGAAAAAATTTTTCTTCTAATTTTTAAAAATGATCTGACTTGGGCTGGAGAGATGGCTCAGAGGTTAAAAACACTGGCTGCTCTCTTCCAAAGGTTCTGAGTTCAATTCCCAGCAACCACATGGTGGCGGCCAACCATCTGTAATGAGATCTGGCGCCCTCTTCAGGCCTGCAGGCATACATGGCAGCAGAACACTGTATACATAATAAATAAATAAATCTTTAAAAAATAAAAATGAGCCGGGCGTTGGTGGCGCACACCTTTAATCCCAGCACTCGGGAGGCAGAGGCAGGAGGATCTCTGTGAGTTCGAGGCCAGCCTGGGCTACCAAGTGAGCTCCAGGAAAGGCGCAAAGCTACACAGAGAAACCCTGTCTCGAAAAACCAATAAATAAATAAATAAATGAATGAATGAATGAATGAATGAATGAATGAATAAATAAATAAATAAATAAATAAATAAATAAATAAATAAATAAATAAATAAATAAATAAATAAAAATGATCTGACTTAGCAAAAACTTGCTCATGTTATCAGCAAGTGAAGTTTCCGCCTCTGGCCATTCTTTCTCTTTATTCTAAACTCTTCAATGGAAACACCAACCTGCATTCATATCAGAACTACACCTGTTCTATCAGTTGTGGCCATGGGGTTGCCTGTGCATAGAAGAGTGTGACAAAACCTTCCGATCATTCTATGGAGATTAAATCAGTGTCTGTGTGTGTGTGTGTGTGTGTGTGTGTGTGTGTGTGTGTGTGTGTGTGTACATGGTACTTGTGTGTGTGTGAGCATGTGTACATGGTACGTGTGTGTGTGTGTGTGTGTATACATATGTACATACACATGTGCGGGCTACATCCATGGCCATGCCTGGCTTTATATGTGTGTGTTGGGGATCTAGACTCAGGAGGTCTTCCTATTTGCATAGCAAGTACTCTTTCCCTGTGCAGCGCCCCAGCCCGCAGTTTATTTTGTAGTGTGTTTATAGTTGTGTACCATATGCTTTGTGCTCCTTATTTATCTGTGTTTTTCTGTCAAACCAGTTGTTAAACATTTGCCAGCACACCACACCACTGCCTGTGAAGTATAATTGCTCTGCAAACGTTGCACCAGCCTGAGCCACAGAGTGGAAAACCTTTCCAATAGCATCACGTTGAATACAGTTGAAATAGCAAGGTGGTTAAAAAAAAAAAACTACAACAACAAACAAACAAACAAATATATGCTGGCTGTGCCTCGTGTGGAACTTTCTATGTGTTTCCTCCATTAAGAGTGAATACTGTCAAGAGATCTACAAAGAACCCAAAAGCAGGTTGCAAAGAGGTCTTACGTTTTGCTGCAGTATACACAGGCACCCCCAACATGAAGATCAGAGAATCCCTTTCCAGCCATCTCTGGCTTAAGGAATAGGATTTTCCCGTGAAGAACAGTAAACGGATACACTTCACAAATTAGTGTGTTCCGCTAAGAAAATGTTAAGGATTAAAATGTAGTCATTTTAGCTGTCCCTATGTTTACTGTGAGTGATCTAAAAAAAGAGCTTATCAGTTCCTAGATTTGGTTTACTTCCACCCTGAACCACTTTCTGGAGGTGCCCTTGTGATCTGCGGGTTGCCATGCTTGTTTTTATATACTGAGTGATGTGTCTACTTTCATTCATTTTGAATAGTTCCCACAAACTGCTTCCGCATCCACATTCCACACCACACAAGGTGGGGCTATTGGTTGCTTTTCCCATATAAATAAGCAAATGTTCTTTGACCAGCAGAATTTTGAGAATTTCCCTCCTTCCCAGTTTGTACTTACAAAAATCTAGATTTGTTATTAAATGAAAGTGGGGGATGGAGTGGACGGGGGCGGGGGAGGAGGAAAGAAGAGAGGAGGGGGGAGAAAAGGAGATGAGTGGAGAGATAACCAGCCAGGAATTCGTGCAGTATTTTCTGGGAAATTGCTTTCCTTTCATGGGAGTTGAATTCTTAAGAGGGAGGGATAAAAATAATACCTGAGCAAGTTGTATTTGATTCAAGGATGACGGGCTTCTAATGGAGACAAACGCTGTATGCAAAGCTCTTGGTCCCCTTAGAAAAGTAGTCAGCTTGCCAGACTGCGAGTAGAGAGTACTTACAGCGCACATTTTCCTACTGGTGATCAGGCAGAAGTTTTTTTCTTCAGGTTTTTAAATATTCAGATTATGTCAGGCTCTTTATTAGGACAGCCATTCTTACCTAACTCATCACAAAGGATGCTAAAAGGCAACTTTAGTGAAGTTTTGATCTCTTGGGATTTTGCTATTGGAGAGGGGCATGCCATGTGAGATTTTTGTTTGTTTATAGCTCCCCTGGCATGGCATCTGAGATGAAATACTTGATCCGTACAGAAATGGAAAATTGTTTATGTTTTGTTAGCATATATTAATTAGATAAGTGGCTTTTATTATGATATTTCATACTTATACATAATATACTTTGATCGTATTTGCATACACATAACCTTACCCTTCCTTATCCCTCTCCCATTCCCAGAAATCTTCTTCCTAAAGTGTTCTTCAGCTTTCGTGAGTTTTTTTTGGGGGGGTGGGGGGGGAAGATAGAGAACTGGCACACATCAAATGCACATAGTATTGATAGCCCTATAGACTTTGAACTTGAAAGGTGCAAGAACTTTACCAAAAATGAAAAGTTTCAAAAATGTCAGGCTCTAGAGAAGAATGGTTGATGAACCGGCTGGGGGTCACCCTTGGAATAGTTCGTAGTTGCTCATAATATTCATTGTAGCCATCATATGTTCTCAGGGAAATAGACAAATGTGCCATGTTGAATGGGGGGTAGGATATGAGGTCACTTATATATTATAAAAAATTGACATGCAATTGGACATAAAAATATACCATATGTTATGATTTGAATAGGAAATTTCCCCTCACAAGCTCGTGTGCTAAATGTTTGGTCCCCAGTTGGTGGCCCTGTTTTGAGAGATTCTGGAAATTTTAGGAGGTAGGGTCTAGTTGGAAGAAGTAGGTCACAGGGGGAGGTTGTTTGGATGTTATTCTTGATTGTTTCCTCACTCCGTTCATTATGAGAAGATCAGCCTCTACCATACATCTACCAACGTGATGCTCTTACCAAGCCACCAGAGACTGAAGCCCCTGAAATTGCCAGCAAAATGTAGCCTTCTTCTCTGCACTTGTTCGCTCCAGGATTTTGGTCATGGCTTCATAAAAATTACATCATGGGGAGAAAATCAAGCACATGTCACAAGATTAGCTTGCTATGACTAAGGCTAAGCCTTTTTTTTTTTTTTTGCTTTTTCCCAAACTTTGTGTATTATGCATAGGTGTATATGTATGTGTATATATGTCTATTTTATATGTATATTGGTTTTATCTATAAAATATACATATATTATTTTTGCTTTTTGAAGCAGTATGTTGCCATGTAACCCAAATAAGTTCTTTAAGACTTTTGACAAGATTTGAGATGTTTGGGAACAAAACAGAGGATTTTGTGCTTAAAAATACATGCATGTATGTATATATATTTGTTACTGGAGGAAGCCAAAGGAATGAGGAGGCAGGAGAAAAAAAAAAAAAAAAAAACAACAGGTGCTCTGGGGCTGGCCAGGCTAGCCAATCAGGAAGCTCAGCAACCCGAGACCTGCTTCCAAGAGAAGTGGAGGATGGTAGAAGATGACACTGACATAAACCTCTAGCCTCCACACCCATGCACACATGAATGTATATTCACACACGTACACACACAAACACACATACACTCATACCACACACATGGACACGAGAAAAAAAGACAGAAAATCCAATTGTACAAATACTGAGGACTAAACTTTTCATATCCCTCAAAGATGGCTCAGCAGTTAAGGGTACGTGCTGCTCTTGCAAAGGACTAGGGTTTGGGTCTCACCCACATGGCAGTTCAGAACTCCACTTCCAGGGGACCTGACTCCTCTTCTAGCTCCTCCAGGAATGGTGCACCATGTGGTACAAATACAGAACGCAGGCAAACACTCATACACACAAATTAAAAATAAATACATCTTTAAAAATGCAATCCATCAGGAGAGGAGTGAAAGGCAGGCTCCGTGTTGAGCCGATTGGGCTCTGCTCTAGGAACAGGGCCCTTCTTTGCACTGTGGCAATTCTAGATGTAAATCACCACTTTGTTCTCCTGCTCTAGCTCACGGGTCCTCTTTGATCATGACTTCACACCATGAAAAGATACTTCCTTGTGCGAGGCAAGCGGTTAGCTTCTCATAACCCTGGGCAACAAAGGCCCCTCTGTGAGGACCAGGAATTCCTCTTGGAATATGGAGACGGCCCCCAGCTGAACCGTATCCAAGGAAGATGTTGCAAAGCTTGTAGGGAGAAAGGAGCCCTGCGTGAGATCCTTTCTTTCTTCTCAGATAATGACCTTGCTTAGGGGTGGGGGTGGGAAGCCATCAAAGGAAAACAGAGGCCCCAACCTGAATGTGTTTGCCAATTACAAGGAAAAGCGCCCGGTGCCAACTCAGGCTTATCATGTTCAGAATTTAAAGCCTTTTGGAAAGAAATCGGTTTCCTTCTCGTGAAGCGAACAGAAGGTTATTGGAAAAAAAAAAACAACTGTCCATTTTGTGATCCAAACTGAGGCAAAAATCGATCTACAGTTAAGTCCCGGCTGGCTCAGTTCCCCTCTGTCATGCCCACCAAGGAAGCCAGCATGGTGCTACCAGTTGTAGACTGCCAGTCTCGTGGCCTGGCATTCAAGGCCCCTCCTGACCTAACCTGAGCCCATCTTCTAAATTTGAATGCTACCCGGCTTCCTTTTCGCCACCCACAAACCTTCACCATGCACCATCTTCGCATCCTTCCACTCCCCCCAGGCCTCGTGGGAAGGGTCTGTGGAATGATGATACGCTTCCTATGCGTGAGTCTGCCGTGTCCCGGGCCTCTAGTAAATGGGAGCTCTTCTTCCTTCGCCCTTCTTTAAGCAAAAATCCCCCCTTCCTGTTACAAGTACTTGAGCTCTCTGGTAATGACAAACACCTCATGAAAAGCCAGAAAATTGGGTAGTGATGAGCAGGAGAGGTAAGGGGTGCCACCCCTGTCCCATAAGAGGGCCTCCTGGAAACCAACCTCTTCATTGCATCAGCAAAGAACAGCTGCCAGAATAGTGGCTGCCATATCTGCACCTTATCACCTGCCCATCCTGAGTTGCCCGAGATCTGCATACCTCCACTGAAGGCGCAAAGGCCCAGAGAGGTTGAGAGATCTGCTCCAGGCAACACAGCTCGTTAGTGGTGAAGCTAAGATTCCAATTCAGAACTTTCTGGCTGTGGGGCTAGCCCCGTCTTTCCAAATGAAAATGCCCTTTCAAAGATGTGTGAACTTTGAGCCACATTGGCCCCTGACATCCGTGGGGAATCCAGCGGTGTCGGGAAAAGTAAGAAATACCTCTTCTGAGATCAGGTGCGGCTCCACCTGAGAACCAAACAGCAAACAGCACAGATTCTATTCCGTGGGCAGTGGCTGGGGAAATACCAAGCAATACAAAACTGTTTAGCAACAGACAAGGGACGTGATACCTCTGGGGGTTTAATGTCCTCGAATGTGCTGGGAGAAAAAAAAAATCACTAAAGAGCTCTAGCCAGTAGAGTATTCAATGTGCTTCGTCCCCAAAGGCTGACATGTTAGCATCTACTCACACACGTATTTTAAGAACATGCAAAGTGGCTGGATAGTGCCGCTGGGGAACCAAGCATCTAACTAGTTAATTCTCAGTAATTTAAATTAAAATAGCCATGTGTGGTCAGCAGTTATCATTATTGGACTGTGTAGCTTTAGAACATTCCAAAAGGTTGACAGCACTTTGCCGATAATCTGTATTACATCACTGAGTCTCACGCTGATTTATTTATGTTTTGACTGTAAGCCTTATGTCTTGAAGTGTAAAGGGAATTTTTCAGGGTATTGACGGGCAAGGAGGCCCCGAAGGAAATGATATGTGTAAACGGCTTGGAAGCCTTTGAAACACTGAACACACCAGGCTGACTGGAAATAGAATTAGAGTTTCGGAGGTTATTGGGGGAAACCGTGGGTGTTGCGTAATGGAGGCCCTGGAGTCAGAGCTGAGGGTGGAAATGATTTGACAGACAGCGCCGAGCCACCCAAGGCTCCCTGCCCGGAGGAGCTTGGTGAGAACTGTGCATTCCAAGACTAGTCTACCCATGTATTTGGATCCTGGCTTCAATTCATTTTTTAAATGTTTTATTCTTATGAGTGGTGTGATATATATGCTATGTGTGTGGAGGTGCCCATGGAAGCCAGAAGAGGGCATCAGAGAGATCACCTAGTGAGATGCCCAATGTGGGTGCTGGGAACCCAGCACCGGCCGCCGTCTGGAGGAGCAGCAAGCACTCTAACTGCTGAGCCATCGCTCCAGCCCTTGTTAGTGCCAATGCTGCTCTCTCAAGGGGGTCTGTCTATCCTTTGCTCAGACGGAAGCACACCTGTCAATCAATCACTTCCAGCTCTTTCCTATGCCGTTCTGTCTCTGGTTGCAGTATCTGTCTACCCACCATGTGACATGCCCAGTGGTGGGTCCAGGAGAGTGACCTATTGACCTTTCATGTTTTCAGTCCTTAGCACCTGCGTGACTCAGTCACATCTCACTGTACACTGGAGAGCACGGAAGAGTAGCCTCCAACAGATAGTTCGATATCGTTTTCAAAGCAAAAGCATCAATTCCTCTGAGATAGCACACCAGGAAATAAGGCTGGGGTCCTCGGCACTGAACCCCTGCTGGATCCTCCCCTCAAACATCCCCACTGCTCCTTCTGTTTCTTTGGCCGCAAACTTTCCAGTCCATCCATGTAGAGGTGTCTTCCCTCTTACAACTTTCTTCACGGAGTGTTGCAGACCTCCAAGTAAACCCTTGGCCTGCCCAGGCTCCTCACTGATTTGCTCTTTAAACATCAAGAATCCAGAATACTCATTCCTCCTCACAGGAGGTTGTCGCCTTAGAGAGCAAGCCGCAGAGCATTTACCGCAGCTTCCTGGTACCTTGACACAAAGCAGGAGTTCAGAATTCTTTGTTGGCTAAGTAAACAGCACCCCTTGCTTCCTCTTTGTCAAGCTCGGTCTACCTAAAGGCCTTCCTGTCATAACTGGCCATCACTAGTTTCCCAGTCTGCCTGACTCAGAACCGTCAGCATCTCAGAGCTGCTCTGCTCGGTGGTGCGGTCTCTCAGTGCTGAGTCTCTGGGATATGTCCAGTGTTGTTTATTTTATGCACCACAGACCATCTGAGTTATGTGTAAGCGCTCTTGCCTTCTCGCTCTCCCAGTATAGGTGGGTCGCTCCCTAAATGCATACACTTCACCTTGCTCCTGCTGTGCTTGCCAAGGAATATGTCCTCAAAATGCTCGTGATAAATAATGAGTGCAGCAAAAATTAAGAACAATAGGATGAGGGATAGTCAATGAATGTTTTCAAGTTTTAGGGGACTATTGCATAATAAAAATGGATACTGACTGAAGAGACATGGCTAACAATATCACTGAATGTATGTAACCGTCTGGTGTAATATGGGAGGTTAGAGCTCATTATCTTATTCATTACTTGAAAGTAGAATAAAAGCATGTCTTAAACGTGTCTGTATATAGTGAAGTATTTTACTAAATAGAGAAGTGAACATCTGAACATTTCTTTGCCTTCTAAATTCTATACATCATTTTCATTATAAGCAAAGATATTTTCTAAATTATGTATTTTATTCGATGGTTATACTTTTACTAGTTGAAACATTGCTTGATATATCATTTAATTCCTCTCCCTCCCTCTCTCCCTATCTCTCTTCTTCCTTCTTTAATTGAAACTGTGTCTATCAGAGTGGAGGCATATTGCTAAGCAGTGTTTATGGGCACTACCCACAAGAATGTTAATATGTTAAGCTACTATAACAAAACACCCTAGACTGGGTGGTTTATAAACAACAGAAATATCTTTCTCACAGTTCTGGAGACTGGGAAGTCTAAGGCCCTAGCAAACTGGTCTCTGCTAAGTTCCTATGTCCTAGATAGTGGCCTTTTCATTGGGATCTTGCTTGGTGAAGGGCCAGAGGCGCTCCCAGGGCCTCTTAGTAGGACCCTGCCCTCAGGATCCCCTCACCTCCCAAAGCCCCACCTTTTGATGCTGGGGATTGTTTCAACATCTGTCTGAATTCTGAAGGGAATGCAAGCATTCAGATCTTCAGATGTAGTCCAACATGCCCAGCGTGTGATGAGCAGTTTACATGTTATGCTGTTTAAATCTCATTACAATCTCATTTTATGAATGGGAACACTGAGATGTTAGTTAATTGTTGATTGATTGCTAAGTGCCCGGAGCTGGGCTGCCAAGTCAGGCCTAACAAACCTCAGACCTCTTGCCTGCCTGGGCTGTTTCAGGCCAGAAACCCCATGGCAACATCACTGCCCCACGCTCCTCGGGAAATGCCATCTTCTGTGGTGTTCTCCTCGGGAAATGCCATCTTCTGTGGTGTTCTCCACGCAGCCCCGCTGTGAAAATGAGGCAACAGATATCCCTCAGTGTTCTGCTTTGCTTTGTTTCAGGAAGAGAAGTTAAACACCCAGAGAAGCCTAATGGACAAGCTCCCCGGCAGGTAAGTTGGCATTTTCCATTTTATGCTCTGTGGGGTGGTCTGTTCTTTATACTTTCCATTAATGTTATATCACTCAGCCTAGAGATTCTTTTGTTTCCTGTAACATTGAAGCCAGAGGACAGAGGAAGTTCCCAAGTCTGTTTCTTTCTGGCTCATTCAGATTTCAGTTCAATGATATGATTTAAAGTTTTCTATGTTATTCTTGTTGTTTTAACATTTTTTTTTAATTTTTCCTTTATTTTATATGTGTGTATGCACATGTGCCTGTGTAGCCATCAAAAGACAACTTCTAGGAATTGGTTCTCTTCCGCCACCACATGAGGCTTGACCTGGGCCTTGAACTCAGGCCCTCAGTCTTAGCAAACGGTGCACTTACCTGCTAAGCCATCTCGCCAGCTCCCCTCTGCAGCTCCTTGTGATTATTATTTTTTTTCTTTACTTTTACTTTTGGGAAGAGAATTAGAATTCTGTATGTGTGTGATAAGACAGCAAACCAAATCTTCACAGTGAAAGAGTTCCACTTGCCCGAGGAGGTTGGAGCATCTCTAGTGCCGTTCACATCTCCCAGCACACTGGCTCTAAGTGTCCATCATCCCAGACTGCAGCCTCAGCCCCCTAGGGATCTGTCAGGAATGTGTCTTATTTAGGCCTCACCCCAGACCCCTGAATCAGAAGCTACTCACAATGCCCAGACCTCAGGCGACTCCAGTGTATCAATCAGGTGAGGGACCAGGTCCTGGGTTACACCTTCTGCTACGGTTTGAATATGAAATGCGGCCCTCAGGCTTGTGTATTGAAGGCTTGGTACCCACCCGGCTGGGTGGAGGTGTTTGGGGGAGGTGCTGGATATTTTAGGAGGAAACTCCTAGCAGGAGGAAGTAGGTCCCTAGGGGCGTGTCCTTGGGGACTCTATCTTGCAGTATGGCACCTTCCTGACTCTCTCTGTGTCCTGGCTGCTTTTTGGCACATGTTTCCACAGCCATGATATCCTGCCACACCTCACACCCAGAAGAGACTAGAAAACTAAGCCATAGTAAATCCTTCCTCCTTTTAAATAATTACCTGGGTATTTGTCACAGAGATGGCCCAAGGAACCCATCACATTTTCCTCCCGTTTATCTCTGGCTCTCCTCCCTGTACCAACTAATTTGTGGGGCCATCTCCTACATTTCAGCAGCCGGGCACCCAGCCTGTTGCTGCCCTACTCCATGTGTCTCAGCCATGGTGCATCCATTATCCTTGTCCCTTCTGGAACGTTCTAGACCATCATGTGGTCCCATCTCTGCAGGGCTGCTTCATCCTTCCAGATTCATGCTGTCTGCCTGTCTACCCTGCCTGCCACTGAGTTGGATAGTGTGAGGACCTGGCCTTCTAGCCACCCTGCATCCTTCACTACTGTGGGCCCACATGTGTCCAGGGACCTCGTTTCATCTGCATTTCAATCTCCTTTCATGGCTACGTCCCGGACCGTTCCATCAACTGTGGGTTCTAAATAATAAGGTTAGGCCACCGTCTCTTAGCGCGCCAGATTTCTCATGCTCGAAGGTGTCGTGTGACTGGTTCTTTGTTTCTAGCCATGTTAGACTCTCCAGCCCCCAGGACTCTCATCTAATAATAAAGTCAATCTATTTAAGTTTATGCTAAAAAGCGCACCGGGAAAGGTCAGAGGCAGACGTGATGAGAGGTGTCTAAACTGGGAGGTGAGATGAAAAAGCAAAGAAAATAGCCGATAGCCGGGTCAGGAAAGAGAAGCTGTATGGCCAGGAAAAGAAAAAAAGCAGTGGTGCATTAGAGGATGTAAGTGTCTGCGCATGCCCTTTTCTCTCCAAGGCTCTTAGCTTGAAGGAGTCCTTACATTCAGGGCCTTCAGCTCACTTCAGTCCTGTGCTTTCTCTGTAAGGGGCTGTAAACAGGGCCTTGATGGATTCCAAACCACAGCTCCCAGGTCGCCGCCCCCTTCCCTCACATTTTCAGCAACTCCTGGGTACACCCGGCCTATCTTTTTCTCTTTCAAGGCACCTTATTTGAAAATGTGGCTCATTCATAAGTTAATTTGAGGCTAGCAGCCCTGAAGCTCACTCCAGGATGAAACTTATCTGTTGCATCTGTTTCTTCTGTGAGGCATGCCACAGCTTTCTTTAAGCACCCACGGGACAGCACCTCAGGGCTGTGCTCAGGGGCCTTTAAACAGTAAAACAAACAAAAAGGGGACACAAAATGGACTGTAGAGAATGCACTTATCCAGAATAATAATTCAGCCAAAGAGCAGAAAACTACCCTGTATGAGCTTCACGAGAAACACGGAGGCCAGATGATTCTCATTTTCGCCGCTTGGCACATGCCCGTGTGTGTCTGCCACACAGCATCGTATAAGGACTAGTGTTTGAGTTACTAATAAATTTTGTCACATGAGCAACATTTGAAAATATGGACCACAAGAAGTAAGGATCAAGTCTAGCTATAAAATGTCAGTTAGCAACTGGTATATAAGAAGTGCCATGTAAACTTGGTGTTCTGACCATCATCTTCATTATTGCATGGTATTAAGTATCCTGAGGCACTGGGCATCTCTGGGGAGGTGTTAGGTGGAGCAATGATGATAATTGTTCAGACGTGTGGTCTGAAAGGATCTTATGGCTCTGTGTGGCTAATGTGTTGGAAGGGGACATGAACAGTTGTGGAGACAGACTAGGAAACGGTACTGTAATCGGGGTATTAACAAAGAGATGATACTGCCTTAGAACCGGGCATAAGAAATGATCATGGCTGGAAGAAACGGGTCTAAGAGAGAGCCAGGCCTGGTGGCATGTGTCCGTAATCCTGGCACTTGAGAGGCTGAGGCAGGAGTATTGACATGAACTTGAGGCTGGACAGGGATATATAACAAGACTCTGTCTCAAAGGATGAGAGGGAGGGAGGGAAGAAGGAAGGAGGGACAGAAGGAAGAATAGATGGACAGCTTCCTTTCTACTGCATTCCCCATGGAATGTACTCTGAAAATTCACCAGTACCACCTGCTGCCTCCAGTCCTAGCAGAGAGGTCGCTACCCAAGGGCCTCATCCAGCCCCGGACAATCTTATCTCCAAAGGCAATCACATTGGATAAGAGCTTCAGCACGTTACTTTCAGGGACACATTTTTGGTCCACATTAGTCACTACAGGACTCTGGAAATGATGCTTCATTTATCCCAAGCATGTGGCCATGGATCATTGTTATCTTTGTAGACTTTAAAACTGTTACCTAAGCTTCTTTCCACGTGGCGTCCTCTAAAATGTCCTCAGAGTTTGCAAGACTTAGCTTTTCCCAGATGCTTCCGGACTCCTCCATAGTGTCTGCCTTCTCCCAGATAAAGCAGATTACCAAAATGAGACAGAGCCTGTGTTGGAGACGCACCCCAACACCCTTGTGGTTTCGGGGTGGAAGGATCACCTGTTTCTTTCTGTTCAGGGTCTACATGGCTGAGCACCCAGCAGTTGAGGGTATCCTCACAGTGACCACAAACATGGCAAGAGCTGGCATATATCAAGAACTCACCTGCCCAGCACACTTGGCCAGGTATTTTAGTCAATGTCCTAGTGCTGTGAAGAGACACCATGACCATGACAACTCTTATCAGAGAAAGCATTTAATTGGAACTGGCTTACAGTTTCAGAGGGTTAGTCCACTATCAACGTGGCAGGAAGCATAATGGCACACAGGCAGACATGGTGCTGGAGGAGCTGAGAGTTCTGCATCTGGATCCTCAGACAGCAGGAAGAATAAGTCACTGGGCCTGACTTGAGCTTCTGAAACCCCGAAGCCCACCCCTAGTAACACACTTCCTCCAACAAGGCCACACCTCCTAACCCCTTTCAAGTGACACCACTCCCTAATGGCCATGCATTTAAATATATGAGCCTATGGGGTCATTCCTATTCAAAGCACCACGCCAGCCCTATCATGTGTTTGTATGGAGTTATCTTCAGAACAACCCTATAAGGCTGAATATTACTCTTTCCCCCACCTTGATGTTGGCGAAACTGAGATTGAACGAAGGTTTGTGGTGAACTCAAGGCCACCCAGCTTCTAACAACCCCTTCTAGAGCCCACTGACTCAACTATAGCAGCAGATCATCTCCTGTGCATCACTATCAGGACCCCTCCCCCTCTTCTAAACCCCATTAAAAGACAGCACACTGCTTTCCCTTCTCTGCGGTCTCTCCCAGAGCATCTCACTTCTGAAGTAGTTGTCTAAGGGCCAAGGCCATGAGACTGCCCCACTTCACATGCTGGTTTCAAACCTGGACCCTGAACATGTGGCCAGGCAGTCATAAATCAGGGTTCTCAAGGTGCCCTCCTTGACTCAGTGGTCTGTTTGAATGGCCCACAGAACTGAGAGAAATTATTGAGTTACGTTCACTGGTTTGTTCAAAGGATATTTTAAAGAATCGGAGGAGCAGCCAGATGATGCGGGACAAAGGCAAGGTCTAAGAGGACCACAGAGCAGAAACTTCTGCCCTATGGAGTTTAGGAGCACCACCCTCCCAGCACCCAGGAGCGTTTATACACTACACAGGGGCATTTACACACTACATAGGGGTATTTATACACTACACAGGGGCATTTACACACTACACAGGGGCATTTACACACTACACAGGGGTATTTATACACTACACAGAGGTATTTACACACCACACAGGAGTATTTATACACTACACAGGGGTATTTACACACTACACAGGGGTATTTATACACTACACAGAGGCATTTACACACCACACAAGGGCATTTATACACCACACAGGGGCATTTATACACCACACAGGGGCATTTATACACTACACAGGGGCATTTATACACTACACAGGGGCATTTATACACTACACAGGGGTGTTTATACACTACACCGGGGCATTTATACACTACACAGGAGCATTATATACACTCCCCAGGAGTGCTTATACACCACACAGGGGCATTTATACACATTTTGGCAAACCATACTGCCTGTGGGATTTGCAGAGTTTAATCTCTATCTAATTTCCAGTATCTACCATCACTTCTAACACACACACACACACACACACACACACACACAGAGAGAGAGAGAAACAGATAGATAGATAGATAGATAGATAGATAGATAGATAGATAGATAGATAGATAGATAGATAGATAGAAGAGAGGGAAGAGAGACAGAGAAACAGAGATATCAGTGGATAATATTGAACCAACCAAAACCTCTCCTTGGTGCTGCGGTGATGGTAGCATCCTAAGGCTATCCAGGGAACCCAGCCTAAATCATCTCAGCATGAGCTCAAGTGTGGCCAGCAGGGTTCCTTATGTCACGAAGCCACTAGGACTTGGGAAATCCCAGGGGCTTTTGGAGCTCTGTGCCAGGAATCAGAGACAATGATCAAATCTATTTGTCATAACCCCCTATATGATTTTATGTGCACCTTGACAAGACCTTCTGGTGAAAGAGCCTTAAAAGTAAAATTGATCATGAAAAATAAAGGCGAGGGACAGGTGCTGGAGAGATGGCTCCGCAGTTAAGAGCACTGGCTGCCCTTCCAAAGGTCCTAAATTTAATTCCCAGCAACCACATGGTGGCTCACAACCATCTATAATAGGATTTGATGCCCTCTTCTGGCATTCGGGCATACATGCAGACAGAACACACGTGGGGGGGGGGGGGGAGGGGGGGGGGGGGGGGGGGGAGGGAATGGGTCAAACAAAGCAGAGCATGTTTTGTGACTTAGATCAGAAGCCAGGCATGTGGTACTTGCCCATAAACTAGCACTTGGGAGCCTAAAACAGGGATATCCTGAGTTCAAGGCCAGTCTTGGCTACATAGTGGGACCATGTCTCTAAATAAACAAATAAATAAAAATTTAAAACTATAGCAAAGAATACTATTTGAACTATACAGGATAAGTGGGAAACAGAGTCATCTCTCTTTCAGATTTTAAAAATTACCTCAAGAAAACTAATCTCTGAAAACTCTTCAAAGTGTATGAGTCTATAGTCCCAAAGATGAAATGTCATCTAGGGGGTCATGGCCTGGGTCCACCTAAAGCTGTGCTTTGATCGCCATGGTGGGTGATTCTCTCTAAACATACTTAGTTTGGATGCCATTGTCTCTTGGGTCTTCTAAGCAACAGGGTTCGTCACTGATGAAAGTCCATGGTGGTGTATGAGGGTCTGTGATGATCAGCTGACCTCTGTATGAGAGCTCTCTGTATGACTTCCTCCACAGACACAGTTGGCTCTTTGTGTCCGTGGGGTGTGCGTCTATAGATTCTGCCACCTGCTGATGATGGGAAGTATTTAGGAAAAGTTGGCACAGGGCTGTTGACGCATACTGTGTAGTCTTGCCTCGAATGGTAGTGAGCGTGTGGAAACCTGTCCAGTCTGCCCTAAATAACACAGAGCAATAACTGTACAGAGCATTCCCACTGTGCTAGATGTTATAAATTATCTAGGGATGATTGAAATGCTAGAAGCAAGGCCACCACCAAAGAATAAGGATATAGGAGGATGTGTATGGACTATACGTAACTACTACACCATTTTGTGGAAAGGATGGGAGCAGGTAGGGGTTTGAGGAACATCCCGCATGGATACCAAGGGACAGCTGTCCATCAAGGCCAGTGGGAAATTTGCATCATCCACTCTAAGAGCTGTAGGTATTTATCTTCAGCAACTGAGTTGGAGCCTCACAGAGGCCATCCTGTGCTTACCTAGTGAAAACCAGACTCACTAATAATGGGGCCCAACACCTGTACCAGTACCAGAGTGCCTTCCACACCCCAGCAGAGATAAGGGGCATCTAAAGTTGTTCACTAATGTCACTCACGCCAGTTGGTGATATTGGGGATTCCCTAAGATCACTAAGCATGGTGTGAAGGTCCTATGTCCCTTACACTTTCTCTAGGGGAAAATTTAGGGTGTCTACTACTAAAGGGAGTCAAAGGAGGTTGGGAGGAATTGAGGGAACCTGTCCTGAAGTGACATTACAGGGCAAGCGGACTCGGGTGGGAAGAGAAGAGAAATCAGTAGAGATAAGTCCATCACCACCCTTGGCTCCGCCCCTGTGACCTGCCCTACACGAGGCACTCGGCATGTGCGCCATGCACGTTACACGACACTGGTTCTTTCAGAACCCAAGACCAGCGATTGTCATATGACTAGGATTTAGTCACGGAGCCAATCTTCCTTTGACAATGAGACTGTCTGTAATAGGTAAGGTCCTGAAGGGAACAGTCACACCTCCTTGCCAACCCAGGAAATCCTACGTGGCATGTGGTCATTTGGTTATGCAGGCATGGGAAAAACGGGAAAGCAAATGAGACGATGAGGTGACACAGACTGTCCACGCAGGTAGATCTTTCCACCTGCTGTGATTTGAATAGTTGTCCTGTCCAACTCATGTTGAACTTTAACCCCAGTGCCACAGTTGTGGGATCTAGAGAGGTGCTGTTAGGGATAGTGGAGTAATAGGAAGACCACAGGAGGGGGTTCCTAATGAGGAGGATCCTCTCCTCTCTTGCCCTCTTATGCACACTCATCTGCGTCCCTCCCCATTTTCTCTCGAAGGTTCACCATGTAAAACCTTCTACCATGTGCTGATGTAGCCAGAAGGCCCTCGGCAGGTGTAGCCATTAGATCTTTGCACCCTCCGCATTCTGAAAAATAATTGCTTTTCTTTATAAATGACACACCCTGTGGTGTTATGCTCTGGCCACGAAACAAATACTAAGACACCACTCCATGGTGAGAGATGGAAGAAGACACAAAGGACTCTGGTGGAGCCTGTTGGGAACCCGAAGCCGCAGAGGACATGAAGTTGCTTCCAGGAGGGATAGCAGCCTGTCTGAGATAGAGAGGGAGAGATGAATCCCTGACGTCTCCCCTCTTTGTCCAGTCCAGCACTGCCACGGGTGGGCTCTAAGGGCAGGGGAGCTGCAGGGATAGAGTTCCCTGAAGAATAGCTAGGCAAAGGAAGGAAAGGAGTCTGAGAGCAAGCCAACCCTCCACGGTGTGCTCTTCAGATGAATTCCACATTTTATGGAACTTGATTTTCTTAATTCTTTCCTGTTATATGCCACAGCCGGGGAGAAGAGGCCACCCATAAATTAGAAAATGTACTAGGATGGGTCTCAGTTGGTAGGGTGCTTTCTAAGATACACAGAGCTCTGAGCTTGATCCCTAGCACCACGGAAAACCAGGTGTGGCGGTACATGCCTGTAATCCCGGCACTCAGGAAATGAAGGCGGAAGGATCAGAAGTTCAAGGTCATCCTCAGCTGTGTAATGAGTTTGAGGCCAGTCTGGAATACATGGGAC
>CABHPH010160823.1:12648-29498 GCA_902168325.1 Peromyscus nudipes | reverse complement strand
ATAGATAGATAGATAGATAGATAGATAGATAGATAGATAGATAGATAGATAGACAGACAGGTAGATAGATAGATAGATAGATAGATAGATAGATAGATAGATAGATAGATAGATAGATAGATAGATAGATAGATAAAGTGAAATATTTCAGTCAAATGGTGATATTTCTATATGACAAAAAAGCATAAACCAAATGGAAGGAAACAATGAAGAGCAGGAACCAGTGAAATGGAAAACATGAGGAAGAAAAAAATCAATAGAACAAAAAATTCTGGTTGTTGAAAAGATGACTAAAACTGATAAACATCTAGCAAGACAACAGAAGCAAACAGACGGAGCTCACACTCACTAAGAACAGTTAGGAGCCATCCCCACACACCCTTGGCTCTCTCGTGATGAATCCAATGGAGGTGAGCTAGCCACAGCCTGAGAGGGATAAATATGACAACTTTTTGAAGAAAGGTCCAATTCCTCCAAACCCAAAAATTAGCAAAGGAATCTCCCTAGTCCTGCAACCACTAAAGAAACAGAATTAGTGAAATAACAGATTCCAAAAAGTAACTGTCCAGGTCCTGAGAGTCTCACTGGAGAATCTGTGAGGTGTTTAAAGAATGAAACCAAGGAGACATGATGTCTTCCAAGAACCAGGACGGAGTTTATTAGTCAGGTTCTCTTCAAAACAGAAGCAATATAACGTCTGTCTGTCTGTCTCTATCTCCATATATGCATATTCATATATAGCATTTTGTCACATAAAAAAGTGATGATAGTTTTTTCTTTTTGTTGTTTATTGTTTTTGTGTGTTTTTTCTTTTTTGTTGTTGGGTTTTTTTTGGTTTTTTGTTTTTTGTTTTTTTGAGACAAGGTCTCTCTATGGAGCCCTGACTATTCTTCTCAGTAGACTAAGCTGGTCTTGAATTCAGAGAAATCCCCTGCCTTAGAATGCTGACATTAAAGGTGTATGGGAGTGGGGGGGGGGGGCTGCAGGAATGGCTCAGAGGTTAAGAGCATTGGCTGCTCTTCCAGAGGATCTGGGTTCAATTCCCAGCACCCTGTCTGTACATCCAGTTCCAGGAGATCTGACAGCCTCACACAGACAGGCAAAACACCAATGTACATAAAATAAAAATAAATCAATAAAATTAAATTTTGAATAAAGGTATGTGCCACCATTCCAGGCCAACTTCATGTATAATTTTTAAAAATGTATTAGATTGGCTGACACCATAGCTGGTTGGATAATCCTATAATAGTCATCTGTGTGCTAAGAGCTCAAAGAACTCAGTGAGTTGCTGAGGCCAAGAATCTAGTACCTCCAGGACAAGAGGGAACAGCTGTCCAGCCCCGTTCAAAGACTGAGGACCTGAAAGCTCCCTCCAGAGCCCTTGGTGGGAGTCTGCAGGAAAGGCCAGGGACCTGGTGACTGATGCCCTCAAGTCAAGGTAGGACCAACAGGCACATTAGATCAGGAAGTTGGACTCCACATGTGCTGTCTGCCTTCCTCTTCCTTATGCGTTTTCTCCATCAGCTCAGCCTGCTGGACAGAGCCATCCCCACTCAGGATGGGTCTTCCCCCAACTCAGTTGCTGACTCATGAGCCAAACTACTCTAGAAATGCCCTCACAGACACACCCAGAGGGGTGCTTTACTCTCCCCCTGGCATCTCTCATGCCAATCAAGCTGACAACCCAGATTAATCATTATAGGAAGTAACAGCCCAACTTCCTTTATGAACCCACTATTGCCTTGTCATCAAAACCAGTGAAACAAAACAAATGGCGGAGAGAAAGTATATAGGAGTATTTTCATGAACTGAGCACAAGGGTCCTCTCCAAAACACCAGCAGAGTTCAGTGATCTAGATCCATGACTAGGTTGGATTAATTCAAGGCATACAAGGCTAATTTGCTATCCAAAAGCTAATCAACATACTCTGCCATATAAACAAACTTTTAAAAGCTGGTGACAAAATTCTCCAGCTATTTATGATCAAAGCTCTCAGCAGCTTAACTGAATATTACTTGACAGAGAGCATCTACGAAAAAGCTCATAGAAGGTTTAGTCTAAGATTCAGAAGAAAGAACAAGTGGGGAAAATCATTCTTCAGATCGGAATACTTATCAATTGTGGAAAAATGTGTTATTTTTTTTAAACTGTTTTTGTTTTTGTTTTTATTTTTTGAGACAGGGTTTCTCTGTGTAGTTTTGGTGCCTGTCCTGGATCTCGCTCTGTAGACCAGGCTGACCTCGAACTCACAGAGATCTGCCTGGCTCTGCCTCCTGAGTGCTGGGATTAAAGGCATGCATCACCACCACCCGCTGGTAAAATGTTTATTTATAGGCCCCTAAGAGGACACAGATCAATGGGATAGACTGAGGAAACTAGAAATTGGCTCACATATATGTGTTCACCTTATTTTAGACAAAGATAAGGAATCAGTTCGAATCAAGAGGCATAGAAATATCAAATGCCACTCTCTTCTATCACACACTATAAACTCCTGCTTAGGACAAGGAATTTAGATATTTTTGTCTCCTTCACCTTGGGAGACTTAGATGCAAAGGTTTTAATCCCCCACCCAGTAAACCTTGATTTATACAAAGGTCTCCTACTGCATTCCAGGAATCTGATGGTCTGGAGCAGTGACCCCTTTCTTCCTTCATTTCCTGCTCACCAATTCTTTTCAGACTAGCCAATGGAATAAAAGAGTGAGGTCTGACCCCAGCCAATGGGGAAAAGACACAGTCACCACCTGAGTTAGAGTAAACACCAAGCGCACTCCCTGTCTCTGTGTGCTTGTCTTTCTGAGAGCACCCTTTGGATCAAGAGCCAAGTTTGCCTTGTCCAGACACTCTGTTGGAATGGTGGTCTCTTTCTCTGTAACCCTCAACAGAAGGATTACTGTTTAAACACAATTGTTGAAGCAACTAAAACAGACACACACAACAAAACAGTAAACTTTAACCTAAGCCTCAGACCGTACACAAAACTTGTCCACAGAGAATCACAGACTTAAAACACAAAACTATAAACTTCCAGAAAAAAACAAGGCAAGGGGCTTGTCTTAGATCGTGTTTCTATTGCTGTGAAGAGACACCACGACCACGGCAACTCTTATAAAGAAAACATTTAATTGAGGCTGGCTTACATACAGTTCAGAGGTTCAGTCCGTTACCATCATGGTTGGGAGCAGGGCAGGGAGCCTGGCAGTGTACAGGCAGACAGTGTTGGCTACAACTTGGCTTGCAGGAAACAGGAAGTCGTCGGAGACATTGGGCTGTAACCTGAGCTTAGGAAACCTTAAAACTCAACCCCACAGGGGCACCCTTTCTCCAACAAGGCCATACCAACTCCAACAGAGCCACACCTCCCAATAGTGCCACTGGCTATGAGATTGTGGGGGCCAATGACGTTCAGACTACCTCAGAGCTGAGAGCTGACCCGTTCGTTAAAGTGCCTGCTGCAGAGTCATGAAGGCCTGGGTTCAGATCCTCGACAACCACGTAAAAGCTGTGAAAGTGCATTTGTGCAAAAACTATTGACTCCAAGTTTTAGAGGTTGAGTAGATAAGTGACGTTACCCTCAGAAAGGGTGTGTGTGTGTGTGTGTGTGTGTGTGTGTGTGTGTGTGTGGGTGGGGCCGGGGGGGGGGGCGCGGGGACGGGGGGACAACCTTCACTCTTCTAGAACTCCACACAAAGCAATGTGAATTGGAGGACATACAATCTTCCCAAAGACCTCCCATGGTCTGACAGAATTTCATCACTCTGACAAGCAGCTGAGAGACAATTTAAAGACAGAAAAGGTTTATTTTGGTGCCTAGAGTGGTTTCCACTGTGATTATCTGGTGTCATTACTTTAGGCCTGAGGTAAGAGCGTCATGGTGGAGAGGACATGTGGAGGAAAGAACTGTTCAAGTATTAGCTACCAGGGAGTAAAGAGAGTTGACCCGAAGAGGTGAGGTGTCTTTCTAGAACAAGCCCCTGTGACTTAGTCCCCTAAATCAGGTCCCACTGTCTGCACTTCCATCTCTCAGAGGTCTATTCAGAGTGTGACTCCATCGGTGGATGACCCCACGGCCTCACTACTGACACGGCTTGCACGACTATGGGAGCTTTCGGATCGTTTCATCTAAAGCACATACCTACCTTACTTTCTGCCAGACTAAGTTCAGGGAAAAGCGAAGTTCCCTGTTGTTGATGCTGTTATTAATGCTGTCATTCTCCCTCAGCAAAGCTTTGGTTCCTCACATTGCCCTCTCAATTCTAGCATTTGTTAGATCTAAAGCCAGCCAGCAGTGGTGGCGCAGAGGCAGGCAGATCTCTATGAGTTGGAGGGCTGCCCGGTCTCCAGAGCGAGTGAGTGAGCCAGGGATACATAGGGAAATCCTGTCTTGAAAAACAAACAAACAAACAAACACAAGTCTAAAGTCCTGTGTGGCTACAGGAGACATCTGAAGTATCAAATTTAGTCTTGCACTGGGTAAGAAAACTTGAATTTCTAGCAGTTTCTAGCTGCCACCCAATGAGAAAGCTGGAGGAAATTGGGTTAATGATGGTCATTACTGAATTTTTTGCAATGGCCCTTTGACCATGTTTCATGAAGAAGATTTTCATCACCCGTGGACTAATAATAATGGAGAAAAGCTATTCCTTTTTCAGGAAGACTTCAAACTGAAAAAAAAAAAAAAACGACAAACAAAACAGGCCTTAGAAGCCTGCGGGTCTCTCCATCGGTGGAGGAAACTGGGAAAATACTGCAGGCTAATTCATCTTCCAGGCACACTGGTCCTGATGAGGGGGATGGAGGCAGTGAAGACTCACCGGTCCTCAGGTCTGCACCCCATTCCTTAGCCAATCTCTGGTACCCAGAGCATGGGCAGAGGGATGACATCTGTGAGCCTCAGCAGGAAACAAGTGTCTGGGATCCGGAGCAGGTGGCAGAGAACAACCCCATTTGAGTTGTCTGTGGCAGGTCGCCTGTAGGGACTGGGTTGGCTGAGGAAAGGGAGTAGGAGTTGGGATGTGCGTGGCTCCAGGGAACCGTGACTCATTCTCTGATGGCGAAAACAGAGAAGATAAAGGAATGACTGGGGAGATCCTCAAAAACCTTTAGAGAATCAGGTGGCGACAACATTCGTGCAAGGACCTTTTGTTCTTTCAAACTAATTAAATTCCTACCATCTCATGTAATCCGTACCACGTGGTTCCCATTCAGATGCTGACTGGGAGGCCCACTTTGGGAACCCCGCAGGGCCATGAAGACTCCAGAAAGCCCATGGCTCTTCTCCTTTGAGAAACTGCACCTCCCGACAAAGCACAGGAAAGTCCACCTAAGACATAAAACAGCCCTGTCACCGGGTGGTGGTGGTGGTAGTGGTGGTGGTGGTGGTGCACGCCTTTAATCCCAGCCCTCGGGAGGCAGAGCCAGGCGGATCTCTGTGAGTTCGAGGCCAGCCTGGGCTACAGAGTGAGTTCCAGGACAGGCTCCAAAGCTACACAGAGAAACCCTGTCTCGAAAAACCAAAAACAAAAAAAAAACAAAAACAAAAAAACAGCCCTGTCATTCACTTGGAAGCAAAGGGTGGGTTGAGCAGCCTTAGACTAGTTTCTTTGTGTCCCATTTTGTAGATATTGAATGACAGTGGCATTTGAATTGCTTTTATATATATATATATATATATATATACACATATATATTAGAGCAGGCCGGTGATGGTGCACGCCTTTATTCCTAGCACTCAGGACAGAGAGGCAGGCAGAACTCTGAGTTCAAGGCCAACCTGGTCTGCAGAGCGAGTTCCAGCACAGCCAGGGCTACACAGGGAAACATTATCTCAAAAAAAAAAGAAAAAAGAGAGACAGAGAGAGACAGAGAGAGAGAGACAGAGAGAGAGAGAGAGAGAGAGAGAGAGAGAGAGAGAGAGTGAGTGCAATCAGTTCATGTATGCATGCCCACTACTCAGCTTTCTCCCTCTTCATACAATCCAGGACCCAAACTCAGGGAAAGGGCCTCCCACCGTTAGGGCTGATCTTCCCACATCAATTAATGTAATCAGTACTCCCTCCCACCATGCATGGACAACTGCACAGGATAATCTAATCTAGACGATCCCTCATTGAGACTCTAGTCACGTGATTCTAGATTGTGTCAAGTTGACAATTACAACTAAACATCACACCAGGTACGTAGATCTATGAAACAGAGATGTAAAGCAAACATTTACTGAGAGTAGATCTTAAAGAAATTTAATTTATTTTGGGCATGGTGGTGCATGCCTTTAATCTCAGCACTCGTGAGGCAGAGGCAAGCAGATAGATCTCTGTGAGTTCAAGGCCAGCCCCGTCTACTGAGTGAGTTCCAGCACATCCAGGGCTACACACAGAAAAACCCTCTTGAAAAACCAAAACCAAACCAAAATAAAACAAAACAGTTGTCTAATACCTGAGATAATGAGAACTTGGTGGTCCCTAGGTCTTTGGGACTAGGTGCCTCAGCAGTAGGAGGAGTCCCTCTGGCTGATTATTACTAGGGAGGCCAACACCCTGGTAGTTGCTCAGTGAACAAAGATGGGTGCCTCAACAATCCCAATCTGACACCAAAAATGTGGAAGGTTCCTGGAAAGCCACTGGTCCTTAGTCAGCAATGGAGTCTGGAAACGTTGATTCTGGTAGCAGTGAAGGAGTCAGCAACAGCAGCAATGGGTGAATCAATCCCTCAGCAAAGGAAAGGATGAGTGAGCAAGAGGTGAACAAGCTTCTTTCTGACCTGTTGTTGTTGTTATTGTTTTGTTTTTTGATCTGGAATGTTAGCCGAAAGCGACACCCACACTCCATGTACATCTACCTGCATCAACCAAGGCAGTCAGGACAGATTTTTCAAATAAGGATCCGTGTTCTCCAGTGATTCTAATTTGTGGAGATTTGATACTAAAACCAACCATCACCCAACACTGAGAAATGACGGTGAGAAAATATTACAGGATTGGAGAGATGGCTCAGAGGGGCCTGAATTCAATTCCCAGAAACCATATGGTGGCTCACAACCATCTATAATGAGATCTGGTGCCCTCTTCTGGTGTGCAGGCAAACACATACACAGAACACTGTATACACAATAAATCGATTAAGAAAGAGAGAGAGAGAGAGAGAGAGAGAGAGAGAGAGAGAGAGAATATTACAGTCTTTGTTATCTGTAATTAAACCAATGTGTTTCTATAAGAGGAGAAAATGTTGTATGCACAGTAGCAAACACTGTGATTCACAACATATTATAGTCTCAGATCTGAGCTGAGGTGTTTTAGGCAGCGTTTAACAGCATTACAGAGTGGAAAGGTACCTGCAATATGAAGTGCACACACACGTGTGTGTGTGTGTGTGTGTGTGTGTGTGTTCAGAAACAAGGCTCTAGTGAAGGTCCGTGATGCAACATTGGTGAACGCTGCAAGGAATACCTCTGATCCAGTATATATTTAATTCCAAACGCATTTTGTGGCCTGTACACACCCAGAAACTTCTACTGTTGCCAGATTTTCCACGGCCCCCACTTTCAGGTTACAGGACCCACAGTCCAAGGAGCTCTCTTAAGCTCCTGAAGAAGAAGATCCTTACAGAACATGATAAGGAACTTGGCACCAAAGGTTGGAACACCAGACGGGGGCGACTTTCACAGGGCTGTCACTAAAACGCTTCTCAGCTGAGAGGCAGAGAGCCAGGGCTCCAGAGGGAACAGTGAGGCGCAGTCCTTAAATAACTCCCTCCAGCGCCAGGAGAGCGGCTCCCGGATTCTTCAGACACGGCTTTCGTTTTTTGGCTGCTGAGAAATTTCAGCTCTCCTTTCTGTAAAAAAGATGCAGGATGTCCTCCATCACCCTCCAACCCAGGATGGAAGAAACAAAGGGACCCCAACTCTCCCCTGCTGAGCATCTCTGGCTCCACCTGAGGGTTTGGAGATCCCTCCTGTTCTTCTGCTGGATTCTGGTCGCTGTTTAACTTGAATGTCGAAGCCCACTGAGTATCACCTGCTTACCCCAGGAGGCCCTCTGAAGCAGGCTTGTGACACTTTTTTTTGTCTGCTTTTTATTATTTTATTTCATGTGTAGGGGTGTTTCGTCTGCATGTATGTCTGTGTACCACACATGTACCTGGTGCTACCACATGGTTGACGCAATGGAACCCAGGTCTTCTGGAAGAGCAGCCTGTGCTCTGAACCACGGTGTCAACTCTCCAATCCCATCGTTATTTCTTTACTTATTTTTATTTCAATCTACACAACAGTTCCGATTATTCTCCCAATATTGCCTTTCAGGAAAAAGCACTAGTTTATTTAAACGATTTGGACTTAGAGGGGAATTTACAGGACATATAGGACCCAGAGCCCATTAGCCATTGCTTTCTGCAATGTCAGTATTTTTTGTTGTGTCTTTTGCTTTTTAAACACTCAGCCTTGAACTGCTCGATGAACATTGATGGATTCTTGAGTATGGAAACATTTGACGCTGTTGTAAAATGGCACTTATTTTACATTTTCATTCTGTATTAGTGTGTTGCTCTGACCTAGAAATATAACCTTCAGTGTCTCTGATAAGCTGAGTTATTTAAGTATAATAGTTAATGTAACCATCATCCCTGTGGATAATGGTTTTATTTCTTCCTTCCAATTCTCATGGTTATTTTTCTCTTGTTTTACGGCATTGCTTATGACCTCTGAGATATGGGTGACAGTGTGGTCCTCAAAGGCATCCTATCTTGTTCCTGATTTGGGGTGGGTAGGGAACGCTCAATATTTTGGATGTAAGTGGACTACTTGATGGAGATTCTGTAGCCAAGCTGTGGTGAACCTCTCCTCTGCTCTACTTTGGATTCTCCACCTCCTTCTCCCATGTGGCTCCAACTCTGGCTGCTGGAGGCATCTTTTTATCAGGTCTGAGCAGTGTCTAGGTGCACAGCACCTTTCTTTTGTGCTGGGTGACTCTTCCTTCACACCTAGAGAGTCACCCTAACAGTCTGGGTCAACACTTCATGGATCCCCAGTGTGCGTTCACATAAGCGCAACCCCTACTTCATCTTTGATGCGTGTAGACAGAAGCTAGATGATCGATTTGCCTTTCCTCTGTTTCTGAGCTAGGAAGCTGACGGTCCAGGCAGGGCCCAATTGCCAGTGTCTCACATTGGCTCTACTGCCTGACTACCTCACCTGCTGTGAGTCACAACTGGAGCACCCTGGAATTGCTTTGGGCTTGGCTGTCTGGGAATCCCAGAGCAGGATCACTGACAGTGGATATGACGCTTAAAAACATAATTTTGGACATTATTTGTCAGTTGAAAACTTAAGGATCCCATTATTAATATTTAGTGTGTGTGTAACTGTGACCCTGGTAATTGACATGTGGTTCATTTAGATAAGCTGCAGGTGGGAAGCCAGGCACATTTTCTGTGATAGATGTGGTACTCAGATGCTGGTCCTCCAATGATAAGCACAGGGACGGTGGACACAAGCTGTGGGAAGCCTTGACAAGCCAGCCAGCTGCCATCTTCAAGCACACTAGTGCTCTAAAGTCATGAGCTATTTATTTGTTTGGTTGGTTGGTTTTGGTTTTTCAAGGCAGGTTTCTCTGTGTAGCCCTGGCTGTCCTGGAACTCGCTCTGTAGACCAGGCTGGCCTCGAACTCACAGAGACCCACCTGCCTCTGCCTTCCAAGTGTTGGGACTAACAGTGTGCACCACCATGCCTGGCTTCCTTTCCGTTTCTGATGTGGGATCTCACCATCCCACCTAGGTTAGACCTGAACTTGATGGACTCAAGTGATACTCCTGCCTCAGCCTCATTGGTAGTTGGAACTGTAGGCCTATGTCACAAGGCCTAACTCTCCTATCCACTTGCTCATTCGCTCTCCCTCTCTCCTTTCCTCCCTCCTTCCCTCCCTCAACCCCTTCTTCCCTCCCAGAAACACTGAGAATTAAACCCAGCATCGTATCGTTCTTGCCAGGAAAGCCCTCCACCCCTGAGCTGCTCCTCCAACCACTCCCGCCCATCTCTTTCTGCTTGTCTTTATGTATAAGGGGAGAACGCATAGGTGGCTCTTTTTTTTGTTTTGTTTTTTTGTTTTTTTTTTTTTTTTTTTGGTTTTTCGAGACAGGGTTTCTCTGTGTAGCTTTGCGCCTTTCCTGGAGCTCACGTGGTAGCCCAGGTTGGCCTCGAACTCACAGAGATCCGCCTGGCTCTGCCTCCCGAGTGCTGGGATTAAAGGTGTGCACCACCAACGCCCGGCTCATAGGTGGTTCTTAAAACCTCCTGTTTTCCTTTATCACATCAACCCTTCTCTGCCTCTTAACTGGAGTGCTGAGGCGACGCTTTGCAGATTGTGTCTTATCCTTCCACGACTTACGACAAACATGCTTCTATGTCCATAATTTCCCATTTTCACACAAAGGGTAGTATGCTTCTGTACTCTACTTCCTCCTCTCTTGACAACGCACCATGGAGATGAACCCATAACAGTTTCTAGGCCTCTCCTCACTTCTTGGTATAATTACAGTTGGCATTTGGCTCTGTTCTCTGGCTACACAAGTGCAGTTGGGAGGACTAGCCTTGTGAGCTCACCTTCACATACACTGTCTTGCATGGGCGTCTTCTGGAGAGATTCGCTGCTCAGAGAACAACTATGTGCATGATTCTGCTGTGGATGGTGAAATTCCTCCTGTAGGAATTTCACAGAGGGGCCTTCTTGAGTGGAAGCTGGACATCAGGGAATCTTATCTCTGGAATGTTCCATCCATGTTCCTCAGCTGTTTGCCTAGAGAATACGTCACTCTTGGGGTCCGTGTGTGGTGAGGCAGAGTGGCCAGAGGATGGAGGTGTTCTGTCTACTTGCTCCTTATGTTCATCTTTGACAGTTTATGATTAAAATTTGGGACATGCTATTTGATTTAGCCTTCTGTTTCCTGATATTGGGGGGTGTTTGTTTGTTTGTTTTGTTTTGTTTTGTTTTTAACACAGGACCTCTTGTAGCTCAGGTTTGCATCTAACATGCTACATGGCTGAAGATGAGTTTGAACTTCTGATCTTCCTGCTTCTCCTGCACCTCCCGAGTGCAGGGCTGACATACTTTCAAAGCTCTGGCTTTATTAAACCAAGCAGCAGACAGACACACATAAAACAACAAAATCCCCCAAGGCAAGAAAAGCCAAAAAGTCAAAATCAGATGACAAGCAAGGTATCTGTAGAACTGCGTTCTGTGCTGACAGATCTTGGACATGCCCTGTGTGTTCACTGGTGTTTTGAGTCCTGAAAGATGAAGATATGAGATAAATACGTGTCCCCAGAGAGCACATGTCACCCTTGCACAATCGGTGATCTAAGTTCCATCTATCCAGGCCTTACATCTATCAGATACCGTCCTGGGATGGCAAAAGGTCGATCATTCCTTGTCAGGGAATTTACAACCTGATGGGGATGATAGAGGCGAGGTGGACCAGCATGAGATGATGCTCACAATGATAGTGAATGGTACAGAGGAGTCAAGGATTGAGTTACCATAGTCAAGAAAGTACGCTTTTATATGTGCTTGCTCTGACAGTGCTTGCCTTAAAACTGAAGCGATACAGGAAAACTTGGCATGTGCAGCCCCTGAGCGCAGATGACAGAAGCTCATGAGCACCTTTATTTTTGTGAGGCAGTGTGTTGGAGTCAGAACGTGTGTGTATTTGGTCTTGGAAAGCCTGGATTTCATCCCCCATCTGTTACTCTTGTTTGCATTAAGCACGTCTCCCAACTCTCAAAAGCAGAGTGGGAACTATGAAATGATTGCAGAGGGTGAACTGCAGTTGTTCTCTGATGGGAGCTGAGGGCTGCTATGCTGTCCCTGCACCGTTGGGCTAAGCAGCCAAGGAGGGTCTTAGGTGTGGCTGCTAGATCTAGAAGCCCCTTCTTGAGGAAACAGTCCTGACAAGTTTAAGAGCCGAGGCATTGCTCTTTGGTTCTTAAATCAGAGACAGGATGGCCTCGTTGTAACAAAGCATTGCCTGGAGCATCCACATGGAGCGTCCTCACTCCCACCCCTCCCCCAGCACAGTGAGCAGAGCACAGATGGTGTACACCAGACCGTTAAGGCTTCAAGTTACCAAGCCCTGCTTAGGGTGGGGCTCTATTTAGGAACCATTAACACAGCCTGACCACTGGAGTGTTTCTTGGCAATCTTATCCAAGGTAGTTGATCAGCTTTGAATATATCCCTCCATTCTCTTCTGGCTATGGATCTGCCGAGTAACACATTAAGATCTAGTCACCCAAAGGATGAAATGCATGTTTTGATTTAAGATACATTTTGAAGACTGACTACTTACCTTTTCCAAGTTCATGTGTGGAGGTAAACCCAGGTCTATCTCATTTCAAAAAATATGCTGTTCACTATCCCAGGACTCCATGTGGGGCAGAAGTTTAATAATGCTCTGCATGAGGATTTATTTATTCATTATTACTTGTGTGTGTATGTGTGTGTGTGTATGTGTGTGTGTGTGTGTGCCAGTGTGTATGTGCACACATGTATGTGTTGTTAATCCTGAGATTCTCGAGAAAAAGGACCAAGTCCATGACTATCCAAATGAAAGCAAGCTGTATTTGTGTGCACTGGATGCTGGCCAGCCAGCTGTTTGCCCCAATATCGGAGTTTGAGAGAGCAGCCCCCACTGGCCTCTTGAAATCCCTCTTATAGGAGAGATTTCAGGGCGGGTGAAAGGGTTGGCAGTTTTTCATTGTTAAAAGGAGAAGAACAAAGGCAAGGATATACAAGAATATACATCAAGTACATGGGGGTTGCAAGCAGTTTACACCAGACCAGGAACTTATTCTTGATTACAAACAGAAGCCTTAATTAGCAGGGACTTAACACAGGACAAACAGACTTAATTAGCAGGGACTTAACAGGACAAATTATCTCTTAGCTAAAAATAGACAGGAACTTCTTTTTAACTATTTTGGCTATACACAGAACCCTTTTTTTTTTTTTTTTTTTTTTTTTTTGGTTTTTCGAGACAGGGTTTCTCTGTGTAGTTTTGGTGCCTGTCCTGGATCTCGCTCTGTAGACCAAGCTGGCCTTGAACTCACAGAGATCCGCCTGGCTCTTCGAGTGCTGGGATTAAAGGTGCCCCACCACTACCTGGCTACACAGAACTCTTAACCTGCAAGGTAAATTCTGGGTTTTGGTCTTCCGTTAACCTGTGAGGTATTTGTTTCTACTTCAGTTCTACAGTACAAACCAGACAACAGTCTTAGTTGTTACTCCTCAGGAGTCATCCACCTTGCTTTTTGAAACACTCTCATTGGCCTGGAGCCTGCAGGTCAGGCTCAGCTGACTGGCCAGTGAGCCCCATGGCTTCACGTGCTTCTGCCTTCCTGGCTCTGAGATTACAAACCGGGGCCACCATGCATAGCCTTTCTATGGCTTCTGCAGGTAGAACTCCAGTGCCTGTAAGGCAAGCACTTCCCTGGCTGAGCATCTCCCCAGACGTTTCTCACCTGTGATAAAGATCACACAGAGCCTCCACCATTCGGGGATGTATGATTTAGAAGTAAGTACATTGACATTGTTGGGCAACGGATCTCCAAGATACTCTTCACTTTGTAGAGCTGAAACTCTGTGCCCATTAAACCACCACCATTATGCTTTCTCTTTGTGAACGTGAGTACGCTAGGTACCACTCTGGAATCCTATGGTGTTGGTCTTAGGTGATTGGTAAAACACCAAACACCAACCCTATGGTGATTGGTCCATCCATGTAGCAGGTATCAGAATTTCCTTCCTTCGGAGACTAAATGGTTGTTGAGGACTGAATGTTTGTTATTCCCCCAGATTCATATATTAGCGAGACTCCACACACACACCCCTAGTACGGTTGTATTTGGAGTAAGGGAATGATTAAGGATAAAGGAGGTCATAAGGACACTGCCGTGTTGTGACAGAAGAGACTCCAGAGAACTCGCTTAGGCCGTGGTGGCTGTTTGAAAACCAGGAACAGAGCCTTCACCAGAAACGGATTCGGGAGATGCTTGATACGGGACATCAAGCCAGAATGCTGAGAAAATATATTTATGTCGTTTAAGCCAGTTAGCTAACAGTATTTCATCTTGGAAACCCAAGCAAACTGATTTTATATATATATATAAAATAATTATATATATATATATATAATTATTTTTTCCTCTTTTAGATTAGTGTGAATAGTGTTACTTTGAACATTATGGTCACAGTATCTCTTCAAGGTCCCACTTTCAGATGTTTGGGGTATATAAACAGAACAGCACTGATGGGTTGTATGGCTATACTATTTTTCACTTCTTGAGAGATCACCACCCTCTCCACAGTGCTTGTATCATTTTTACATCCCCACTACAGAGGTTCCAGTTTCTCTACATCCTCACTAAAACTTGTCATTTTCTGCATTTTTATCCATCTCTGTGGGTGTAAAGTGGGGTTTTTTTATTTTCAAGAAATTGAAATGATAGTGATTTAATTTTTTTAGACAGGCTCACACTATGTAGCCTTGGCTGGCCAGTAACTCAGAGATCCACCTGCCACTGCCTCCTGAGTGCTGGGATTAAAGGTGTGCGCCACCACCGCCCTGCACCATTGGCCACTTTTGAAAATTTCTGTATCCCTGATGTTGCCCGGTGCTTCTGTGGCCCCTTCTAGGCATTCAAGGGTGTGACTGCAGGTCAATGGTAGATCAATAAAGGAACAGCACCACAAGCCACGACAATGTGGCCATATTAGTTAGATAGGTGGAATATAGAATTAGGGGAGGAAAAGAAAAATGGTGGCGCTTTCTGTTATCCCCAGAACCACCATGACCACCACCCAAGGCTGCACACTCTAAAAGTGAGCCGCTCACAATGAATGCCGGACCTATGCAGAAGTAAATGTGATAAAGTAAATGTCTGCCTTCACAGAGAACTTGCTTTGTCTTGGATACTTAAATTAACACAAACGAACAAACCTATATATTTACTTAGCTATAGTGTGTGTGTGTGTGTGTGTGTGTGTGTGTGTGTGTGTGTGTGTGTGATGCTGCATGACTGGAGGTCAGAGGTTAATTTTCAGGGTTCTGTTCTCTCCTTCGACCACGTTGGTCCTGGGGATCAAATTCAGGTCATCAGGCTTGGCAGGAAGCACCACTACCCACTTGGCCATCTTGGTGGCCCTCATCTTGGATTCTTCACTTCTCAGCCAGCCAGTAGGTTTTGCAAATGCAGCCTGTTTAACCATTTATTGTTGGGGTGGCTCCATGTTACGGAGGTGTAGCTGGACTTGGCCACGGCTCACCAGATGGATTTAAGTACCAGCTGCTTCTACCCAACAACACTGTCATCCACTACGAATCTTCACAGAAGCCGATGTCAAAGGTCGGACACTCATTACACATGGTAAGAACTCCCAGTACCAGTTAAATGCTAACATTTGCTGAATGCCTCTCACACGGCTCTGCGAGAAGGGCCAAGCACTTTGTGGAGATTGTTAGGACTAATGGAAGTTCTTTCCTAGTTCATCGGATTTGAGAGACAAACAGTACTGCCTGTCTTTCTTGAAGCTTGACTAACAGGTGTCAACTATTGGCTTAAGAGAACTGGGCTTTGTCTAAAATGAGAGGAAAAAGAGAGCTCACCTGTTCTAAGAAGGA
The DNA here is from genome assembly GCA_902168325.1 of Peromyscus nudipes. Lineage (NCBI taxonomy): Eukaryota > Metazoa > Chordata > Mammalia > Rodentia > Cricetidae > Peromyscus > Peromyscus nudipes. Next base: position 13,828 of record CABHPH010160823.1, on the reverse strand, counting down.
AAAGTAGAGAATGGAGGTGGAAGTCGCACCCTCCAGGACTACAAGGTGGGTGGGTGGCTCTAAATAGCAAATATATTCGGTCTGCAGGCTAGGTGTCAGCCATCCAGATGTTGGCAGGACGGTGGTCGCCCTAAAGGCTCAGGAGATGATTCTTCATTGCCTCCTGTGAGTTCTGGTGGGTCTCATGAATCATTATTTCTTCCGTTTCTTTTTAAAATATCAATGTAACATTTTTATTTATTAGTTGAGAATTTCATACGTGTATACGATGTATTTTGATCATGCCCACGCTCCTCTACTTCCCCAACACATTCCCGTCCCAACTTCATGTCCTCTTTTATGGTTTTTTTTTTTTTTTTTATAACCTGTTAAGTCCAATAGTGCTGCCCATATGCACTGAAGCATAGGCCCATCCTCTGGAGCATGGGCAATCTATTAGTGGCCATATCCTCAATGAAAAAAGATTCTCCCCAGCAGCCATCAGCTGCCACTAGCTCCTCAGCCAGAGGTGGGGACTCTTGAGCCCCTCTCCAATCCATCCTGCCATTCTTGGCTGTGCACACATCTTTTCAATAATTCCCTATTGCCACGTGACACTCTCTCCCCACTTGTCTCCGTATCTGTGTCTCTTCATACAAGGGTACTCGTCACTGCATTAGGGCCGACCATTACCCAGAATGCTCTCCTTTTAACTGCAATGGTCTTACTTCAAATAAGAACCTGTTCTGTGTCTGGATGGACACAGACTTTTGGAGACAGGAATCAATGTAACAGAGGACAGGTATCTGATGTCTGGGTCCCAGATTCTAGTCTGCTCTCAAAACCCAACCACCCTCTAAGCTTTTGTGAGATAGGCTGTATACTTAAGTCTGGTTTGACTAGAATCACTGTCACAGGCAACCAAAGGAATGTTTAAAACATATAAAATAAGACAGAATGCCATCGTGACAATTCTATTAGCTGTTACTTGGCACCCTATCTATCAACCTGTGAAAGCAACCCTCCTAGGTAGCCTGAGGAAAGCTAACCATTCTGCACACTGTAGATAGAAAATGAGGCGAGTGCCTGGCCGGGCTCCCAGGGACCAGCGCGCCCGCCATGGCCTTAGACCCGCCGGGGAGGCCCTTGGAGTGAGGGAGGTCATGGAGGAGGAGGCGCGGCCGGCGGCGGGGCCTGGCGA
>CABHPH010160823.1:0-12248 GCA_902168325.1 Peromyscus nudipes | reverse complement strand
GACCCCCGCGCGCGAGACGCCTCCCGCCGCTCCCGCCCAGGCCCGCGCGGCCTCAGGTGGGGTCCCGGAGTCGGCGCCCGAGCCCAAGAGGCGGCAGCTCGGGACGCTGCTGCAGCCGACCGTCAACAAGTTCTCTCTCCGGGTCTTCGGCAGCCACGAAGCGGTGGAAATCGAGCAGGAGAGGGTGAAGTCCGCCGGGGCCTGGATCATCCACCCCTACAGCGACTTCCGGTGGATGAAATGTGCTGGGAATTGAAACTAGATCTTCAAATATGTTAAGGACACAACTTACTACTGAATTACATCGTTCTTCCTATATTCTAATTTTTGTGGCACTGTGCATACCAACAAGTGCTGGGATTAAAGGCATGCGCCACCACTGCCCGGCAAAAAAAAAAAAAAAAAGAAAAGAAAATGAGGTCCAGGAAGGCCTTGACTTAACAAACAAGCCTGTGTGGCCTTGTCTACCAGTTTAACAGGAAGGCCATTACTATGGCAAGCTGAGGGGCCCTCTGAGATCCAATTTTACTTCTTTACTTTTAAATGTGTGTATGTGTGTGTATGTGTGTGTGTGTGTGTGTGTGTGTGTGTGTGTGTGTGTGTGTACACAAATATGTAGAAGCCAGAGAACAACCTTGGGCACCACCTAGGGAATGCATCCACCTCTTTTGAGGCAGGCTTTCTCATTGGTCTGGAGCTCACAGGCTACAGTGGCTGACCAGCTAGTTCAGGGGGTTCTTCTGTCTCCATTTCCCAGGCGCTGAGCCACAGGTGTGCACCTCTGTGGTGGAGGTGGGGGGCTTTTATAAGAATGCCAAGGAGTGGAGCACAAGACCTCCCCCCAACACAGCCAAGTGTAGACCTTTTCCAAAGGCCTGGTAACCACACATGGTAAGCCATCCTCTAATGCAGCTCTGCTGGGTAAAGCAAGCTCAGGTCTCACTAGGAAACGTTTGTGAACCCCCACACACCACCAAGCCTGGGTGCCCAGCTCAAGTCTTCATGTCTGCAGTACAAGCTCTTTAGCGACTCAGCTATCTCCCCAGCCCAGTTTCCCCTGCTCTGCAGTCTCGTGCCTCTGCACTCTTACATGTCTGTTACTGTTTTGTGAGACAGTCTCTCTCTATGTAGCTTAGGCTTTCCCAGAACTCTCTGTGCTCACCAGGCTGACCTTGAATTCACAGAGATCTGCCTGCCCCTGCCTCTTGAGCGCTGGGATTAAAGGCTCCTGTATATCTGAAGCATTCCTAGTAGCCAGAGTCTCCTGAATGGTCACAACTGGGGCAGGTCCAGGCAGCATATTCTGAGCCAAGGTCCTGATGCAGGAAGAGGACTTTCTTTCTGAATAATTTTCTGAGATTATATCAATTCCCCCTTCCTTTTCTTTCCTCCAAACCATCCAATGTACCCTCTCCCATGCTCCTTTTCAAATTCATGGTGTGTGTGTGTGTGTGTGTGTGTGTGTGTGTGTGTGTGTGTGTGTAATTTCTCCAACCTCAGCATTCTTTAGTTGCCTCTAGTTTTTTGTTTTTTGTTTTTTTTTTTTTTAAGTTGAGGCCTCTTGAGCCTTCTAGACAGGGGCATATTAAAGAACATGAAATTTTTCCAGGTATGGTGGTACATGACTTTAATCCCACCACTCTAAGCAGAGGCAGGCAGATCTCTTGAGTTCAAGGCCAACCAGGGCTACATAGTGAGACCCAAAACCCAGTCAACCAACCAACCAAACAAACAAACAAACAAAGAAACAAAAACCAAATAAAAAACATGGACATCTTTCCCTCAGCAGACTTCCCTCGTGTCTTATTAGCCAAAAATATGTCACATGCCCATATTTAAGCCCATCACTAATAAAGAGCAGCAAAACCATGTTTGGGTCGACTCCCTATCTGTTATCTTCGGGTTAAGATTAATCCTCTTTTGTCTGGGCATGGTGGTACAGCGTAATCCCAGCTAGGAGGCAAAGGCAGGCAGATCTTTGAGTTCTAGTCTATAAGAGTAACCCTCTTGAAGCCGGGCAGTGGTGGTGCACACCTTTAATCCCAGCACTCGGGAGGCAGAGGCAGGTGGATCTCTATGAGTTCGAGGCCAGCCTGGTCTACAGAGTGAGTTCCAGGACAGCCAAGGCTACACAGAGAAATCCTGTCTCAAAAAAAAAATTTTTCAGTAAAAAGTTAACCATTTTGAAACAAGGCTGAAATAGTTCAAAATGGCAGGTGCCAATTAAAGGAAGAGGGAAAAAAATGTTTTTTTCAGTAAAAAAATAAAAATAAAAATAAATGGCTTTTTCAGTTAAAAAAAAATTAAAGGAAGAAAGAAGGATGGGAAATACATGTTCGCTGGTGACCAGCAGCAGCACACTACACATGGCAAGCAGCTTCTGAGATCTCAAATTGCTCAAGGCACTTTTGACCAGTTTTTATTAACAAGTTTTATGTTTTATTGTTTGGGTTTTTCTTTGAGAGAAGGTTCTCTATGTAGAAGTGCCTGGCTTCAAACCCACAAAGATCTGCCTGCCTCTGTCTTCCTGAGACTAAAGGCCTGTGCCACCACACCCAACTTTCCACCAGTTTTTAAAGCTTGCCATGAAACAACCTTCCAGGTGTTAGAGGCAAATTTTGGCAAGAACTTCCAGAATGTAGTATCTCATGGATGCTCAGCTCTGCCCGGGGTGACTTTGAAGTTAGGAAACAGGGGAGAAACCAGTGTAGTCAGGTTTCCTGGTAATTGCTGGTCCTTGGAGGTAGTTTTCTGGAATATGGCTGTAAGAAACAGGTAAAAGAACAGACACACATCACCACTGTGACCAGGCTCTAAGTCCTCAGGAGGACTCAGTAGCTGGTGGGCCTCTCAGGTTCCACCACAGAGGACCAAGGCAAAGAATTCTTTCAGCCAGGAAAAAGGACCGTGGAGGAGGCTCCGGTAGGATGGTTGGTTTAATCCTATAACAAGTTCTCTTAAGCACTGCTAAGAGCAAAGACCTACTATGCTGGCTAGTTTTATGTCAGTTTGACACAAGCTGGAGTCATCTGAGAGGAGGGAGCCTCAGCTGAGAAAATACCTTCATAAGATACAGCTGTAGGACATTTTTAAATGACTGACTAATGTGAGAGGGCCCAGCCCATTGTGGGTAAGGCCAACTCTGGGCTGGTGGTCCTGGGTTCTATAGGAAAGCAGGCTGAACAAACCATGAGGAGCAAGCCAGTAAGCAGCACCCCTCCATGGCCTCTGCATCAGCTCCTGCCTCAGGGTTGCAGACCTGTTTGTGTTCCTGTCCTGACTTCCATCAGAGATGAACAGTGGTATGGAAGGGTAAGCCAAATAAACCCTTTCCTTCCCAATTTGCTTTTGGTCATGGTGTTCCATCACAGCAATAGTAGTCCTAACTAGGACACCCAATAAATCATTCTCTGTTGTTTTTCGCCGCCATGCTCTATCCAGGCTCTGAATGAGTCAGGCTTATAGTTCAACTGTGGAAAGACAGTGTCTCTGTGGACCCAGCTCTTAGAGGGAGTGCCTGACCTCAGTCTTTCTAAGGAACTAGGACCTGAATAGGGCAGGTGAACCGCAGCAAGCGTGGTTACTAGGTGGGGTGGTACTTGCCGCAGGCCTCTCACCCCACCCTGGAGATTAATGACTGTCCATGTGGAAGGAGGAAGACATGTCTGTTTCCATCAGAGGATGCACACACCAACAATGATGTGGCACCAGTGTCCCAGCCCACCTGCAAGGAGCCTTGACTTCAAGAGGATGAGTCACTCATCTACTGCCATGGGATGGATCACATGTGTCCTCCAAAGGCCCATGGGAAGCTCAAGCTTGTTGCCACTCGGACATAATGGAACCTTTAGGAAGTGGGGCTGTGTGTGAGGAAGTTAGTCACGGAGGGACTATGCTCTGACAGAGGCTACTGGAACCCACCCCCCCTTCTGTATCTCCCTTTACTTACTGGATGTCATGGAGTGAGGGTCATCCCCCGTCACATGCTTCTGTCACAGTGCACTGCCTTGCCACAGACCTGAAGCAATGAGCTGACCAACCATGCGTAGAAACTTCTGAATTCAGAAACCAAAGTAAGCTTCCCCCTTAAAATGTGATCATATCAGGTATTATATCTCTGTGGTGGAATCCTGACTAATAGGCCAGGTCACACAGCTGGCGAATAGGTTCAGAACCCAGGCCAGACTGCAGAAACAGGACGTGATGATAAACTGTATTATGGGAAGATAGGAGATCAGGGAGTTCACGATGCTGTTTGTGAGGGCAGGCTGCACTCCCTCCTCCACTCTCTGCCTTCCCCACCTTACCCCAACTGTCATACCCTCTCCCCTTCCCAGTCCTCTCTCCCTCTGCGACAGGAAGTAGCTTGGGGACAAAGAAGTAGAGAGGACTTTCGGGTCTTCTCTAGCATTGAGGCCAAAAGGGTACCTACCCCCTTATGGCTATTTTAGGGAAAGCCTCTGTTGGATGCTCAGGGTCATGCTCTTATCAGGGAAGGATTCCTGGTTTCCATGGCATCCTAGAAGGCAGAGAAGTCCCAGGGGACTTGTGCCAGAGAAAGTGGGACCTGGTGTCAGAGGTTGCCTGTGGTCATCTGGGCATGTGTTCCTGGAGCAGGAGGGGAAGTCCTGGCTGAGAGGGAGTCAGACCTCATCAGGAGATGAGCACATGGGTCTCATTCAAGAAGGGACAAAAAGCACAGGAAGAGGAATCTCAAGTTGAGGCTTTAGAGGAGCCAGGGCTGAGCTGTGGAACCAGGAAGCTGGTCACCTGGATGGATGGGCATCATGGCCTCCCCTCCACGCAGATTCATCAGGACCCTGAGGATGTTGGAGCAGGGTGGAGGGTGAGTTAGAGGGAAGTGGGTGTTATTTGCCTGCTTCATCTGAAAAGGTCTTAAGATCTGAGAGGCTGTTCCTGAGTATAGAGGAGGAAGGATAAGAAAGGAGGGTGTGGGTGTGTGAACATGGAGGTTGAGATGCTGAGACAGCCCCCTGGTGTTAATTCTGACAGCCCTCGAGCCCTCTGTCTGTTCCCATGCCCCTCTCCATCTTCTCTTTTTGCAACCTTTTCCTGAGATGTTAGTGTAATGCTAGTAGTCTCCCCCAACAAGAAGATCTCAACCTCCCTCCACAGCTGGTGAATGGGCAGGGCTCTTGTGCCAGAGAAAGTGGATGGCTTCCCTCCTTTCTAAGTCAAAACAAAGGAGGCTGCAGGGCCAAGTGGAAACTTGGCTCCTTTTTTGGCAGTGGCCAAGGGACTCCTTTCATTCTGCGCTTCAGACCAGCCTCGGTGGAAACTGCAACAAAGCCAGGCCACACGGGAAGGCTTCCAAGGCTCTCTATGAAATGCAAATGGCCCTGAATTCTGTTTTCCAAGGGTTCTGTTTGTTGTTCTCAGCACAGGGCTTCACGGCAGGGTAATGTGACCATGATTCCAAGTCCTCGGCCCTCTCCCGTCAAGACAGCAGCGGAGCCAAGAACCTGTAATGCCTGCTTCACAAGTGAGTGGCCCAGGCATTTCTGTATTAGGAGACAACCACGTATTAAATTCCCACTGTCTTCGAGGTCCTGAGCAAAGTGTTCTGGTTTCATTAAAGTGAGTCATCTCCCCCAGCACTTGGGATTTTCTACCCTGTAGACAAGGAGATCAATGCTCTGGACTTTTTTTTTTTCTTTGTATTTATTTTATGTTCAGTTTCTTTCCACACCACACATTATTTTTTTTCTTTCCTTCTCCTCTGCAGTAAATTTTTTGTTCTTATTTCACCATTCTTCCTTTTTGGTTCAGGGGCAACCTTTGACTTTTCTGGGACGATCATCTGGATGTGACAGCAGAGCTCAGGTGTGGGGGAATCCCCCCAGGAATCCTGTAGATGCTGTGGCACATGCTGGGTGCTCTGCTCACCTGGAAATGTCCTATGACCCAAGAATCTGTGAGAGCCCAAGTGACATTTTAAGTTTTCTCGATTGGTGGGATTAACAAATCTACATCTAGGACTTCTGGGTAAGAGGGTGTGAGCCGGTCAAGAGGAAGAATTGGTGTAGGAAAGAGTAAACTTGATTCCAAAGGAGGACAGAGGAAGAGTTTGGGAAACCCAGGAAGGCAGCAACAGAGTAGCTGAAAAGGTGGGCAGGCTTGTATCTGTCCCTCGAGTAGCTCTGCAGATGCAAATGTTAAGCCAGCCCTTTCCCTCATCACTCCATCTGCCCTGGGATCCACTGGCCTGCCTCATCATGTGGATTCTAAGAACGGAAGCCTGAGACACTGTTCTCATCTGTCCATCTGCCTATAGCTGCAGGTAAAGAATTCACGTTTACCCCTTTGCTCAATTGGTAGACTGAGTGAGTCCCCCCCACCCCCAAATGTAGACACTAGGCAAGTGTCAAGTGTGTCCGTTGTAACCTCTGACAGAACTCACCCCTTTGTCCATTCTTATTCTGGTTTCTGCTTGTCGGTTCTTCACAGCTTTAACCACAGAAGGAGACCTCATGAAGAGCCATGTGCATGCAAACACAGGGCGGGGCCTGTGAGGCTGGTCCGGTGCCCTGAAGTATGTCACAAACAAGCCCGTAAACAACTAACTGAGTCTCCGTCTTAGAATCTGGAAACTTGTCAGCAGGGAGGCAGTGGGCTCAAATGGCTAGCTAATCCCCACTAATCTCCAACCCCCATGGCATCCAACCAAGGTCACATTCCTCCTTCTCCAACCTCAGGGGTCCTCCCCCTTCCCAGCTGGGCACACCCTAGCATAGCAATGGATACAAAAGAAACTGGCGACTGCATTGTTACAGTCTACAGGCTGCCTAAAGATTTTTTTCCCCACTCGTCTGCATATTTGCACTACAAGATCTTAAAACCACACACACCTGCCATATGCAAGTCTGTTTACTAACCTAGTCTGTATGTCTAACCACGCAAGAGAGATGGGGGTGGGGGAGCCAGCGAGCCAGCCTTGTGTAGTCTAACCTGGCTTTGAACTCCCTATGTAGCCAAAGATGGCCTTGAATTTCTGTTTCTCCTGCCTCTGTGAAGGGGTCCCAAAATAGCTTGACCACACAGCAGCCATGATAGGCTTAGGGGCCTAGACACAGCTTCTGTGACAGGCTTACTGGCAGGCAACACCCAGATCCAGGAAAAGCCTTAAGCTGATACCAACCAGGGATCCACCCAGGGGTGAGGAAGTACCTGACATCCCAAATATTCCAACTATTAAATAAGGTGGCCAAATGTCCTTGAGTCTAGCACATACCTGTTTTTGTTTTACAGATACCCCTAGACAATTGTCAGCCAATCAGGGTCCTGGACCCTGGAAATCCCCTCACCCCAACCTCTGCTATGATAAAAACTCTGCCCCACCTGAGCTCAGGGCTCTCTGCTCTCACCACTGTGTTGGACAGACAGAGGGACCAAGCTCTGGAGCTTGAAATAAAGGCTCTTTGCTTTTACATGTGGGACTCGGTCTTTTGGGGGTCCCTATGATCTGGGCATAACACCCCCATTTCCCAAGTGCTAGAAACATAGGCATGTGTTATACTTGGTTTATGTGGTATTGGGGATTGAACCTAGAGTTTCCTGAGTGCTGGACCAGACAACTTGAGCTATGTACATCCTCAGCTCTAGCCCTATGTAGATATATAGTGCTCCCAAACAACTGAGCTATGTATATCCTTAGCTCTAGCCCTATGTAGATATATAGTACTCGTAATGTTTAAAGAAGAAATGTAAAAAGAAGACATTTCCCCACAATTTTTATTATGCTTATTAAAACAATATATTAAAGCAGCAGGGTGGAAGAGAGTGCCTGGTATAAACACAAGAAGTTCTTACGCTCTCCTTCTTCCCCCCAGGTACCTCCTTTTTCCTCACTCCCAGGAGAAATGCCACTCTTAGTCAGCCTCCCCACAGTTACTAGGTGCTTTTGAGACAATTTTTGTTTGTTTGTTTGGTTGGTTGGCTTGGTTTGTTTTCGAGACAGGGATTTTCTGTGTAGCCCTGGCTGTCCTGGAACTCTGTACACCAGGCTGGCCTAGAATTCAGAGATCAGCCTGCTTCTGCCTCCGGAGTGCTGGGATTGAAGTGTATGCCACCACATCAGACTTGCTTGTTTGATTTTGGCTTTGTATTTTTGAGACACTAGCCAGGCTGGCCTCTTAGCCAAGCTGGCCTTTGTCAGATACCCCCAGCAAGCCTCAGGGCCTGCCGGAAGTAGAGCCTGGTGAGATAAGGTACCATTTTTGCTGGCACTGGGTTAAAAAACTTCCAGAGTCTGACCTGGTGGTTTATTCTTCTTACTCATTTAAGCACAATAATATGTTTGAAGGAGGGTTCCATGGGACAAGTATCACAATAAAGCTTTAGGCAGAGCTACATAGAAACTCCCCAGCAAGATAGCAAAGCACCTGTGACATTTACAATATTCTAAGAATGAGTTCTGTTGGCTGATAAACAGAGCTCAGGGGTAGGGCATAGAGGAAGGACAAGGATGGATTCTGTTGGTGGAGGATGCAAAGTCATGGGCCCTCCTGCATAGGGATGAGTTCCACTCATGGAGAGACAAAGCCCAGGATTAGAGCTTAAACGATGCTCGGGATATTGGGGGATTCAGGCAGAGGTTGGCCCTAATAGGATCCACCAAGTTGTCTGGCCACTTTCACTGACACTCCAGGTGACCAGGCATCCTTCCTTCCTTCCTGTGAAGAAAATCAGCCCGTGTGGTTGACGATCCTGGTTTCTCCGATGCTCACTCTAAGCTGTGCTTCCAACAGGCCTGGACCGCCTCCCTGACCCTCCTGTCTTGACCTTCCAAGTGCTGCAATTACTAACTTTCAGCCCCATGCCTGGATTAGGGATTTTGCATTTGTTTTTAGTGTTGGGGACAAAACCTACATATGGCCTCATGCATGCTAGGAAAGGGCTACCACTGGGCCACGCCCCCAACACCTTAGCTGTCCTCTTTGTGCCCCACCACACTTAAGTCACTGGACTGTGTTCCTCTGTTCGTCTTTCCAGTGGGATTGGGAAACACTCAGGGATGCTGAATGACTCACTGGGGACACACAGTGAGTGAGTTGGGACGCTGGTGGTGACTCCTCTCTTAGCCTGTTGGGGCCATCATACTGAAATGCTCCCTCCCTTTTCAGAGATCTGGAGGGCAGGATCCCATGGTCGAGGTGGAGTCACGCTTGGCTTCTTCTGAGGCCTGGCCCTTTTGGCTGGCAGCCAGCTTCTCAGTGGATGGGAATTCCCACAGCCATGTATCTGTCTTTTCTGTCTCTTCCTCTGTGGGAAAATGCCAGCTTTACTGAATTAGGGCCCAAATGTAACATTGTATTCATTTGCGTGAACTCCCCGCCCCGCTTCCTTCTGCTACCTCAGCAGCTGGAAACCATCTTTCTGCTCTGAGCATGAGACCCACTGGACCTGGGTTATATCACTTACTATGGTGTCCTCCAGTTCTAATGCTGTGAGGGCAGGGCTCCGTGCCTTCGGTGGCGGGATAGTATTTCCCCGTGTGCACCACATTCTCTTTGCCCACTCATCTGTTGATGGATCTCTGGGTTGATTCCGTATCACTATTAAGATTCTTAAATACATTTAAAAACAGAAACTACCAGCTAATGCAGAAATCCCCTTAGTAGGTAACTAACCCAAAGGAAATGGAAACAAGTGAGAAAGGCTGGTTCTTTGCCATATGCTGTCTGAGAACTGAAAAAGAATGGAGTATTTTGGATTACCAAAGAGGGAACTGTTTGGGCAGGAGCTCCACCACAGTCCCTGGCACCCTGGCATCCTACACCCAAAGAGTCTGGAATGTTCTGGTGGAAGGTCCACCTCAGCTCCCCTCCCTCATCTCTTTCCCCAAATCTGCCCCTTCAAAGCCCGCCAAACACAGCTCCTCCCCCAAGAAGGCTCAAGACCACTCCCAGGGTATTTAAGCTGCATCTCAGAAAACAGACAAGTGATTTTCCAGTCTCTCGTCTAGTATCCTCTCTGTGGGGCCAGAGAATCACCTGGGAATGCTTTACCCATTAAACCGGGGCTTTTTCTTTTCGTTCTTTCTTTTTTTAAATATTTATTTATTTATTATGTATACAGCATGTATGACTGCAGACCAGAAGAGGGCACCAGATCTCATTACAGACGGTTGTGAGCCACCATGTGGTTGCTGGGAATTGAACTCAGGACCTCTGGAAGAGCAGTCAGTGCTCTTTTTTTTTTTAATTACACTCATGATATTCATTAATTACACTCATGATATTAATCATATTTATGGTATTCATAGATTACATTCGCAGTATTCATTCAATTATATATATATATATATTTTTTTTTTATTTTAAATGCCGAATGTCATTTATTGAAGGGGAGAGGAGGTCTTAAATACAGGCTTACAGCACAATGGGAGGACCCCTGAGGGCAGAAGTTCGCTACTGATGTTTTACAATCTTGCATCTAAGCTGTTAATGCCCATTATTCAGGATACACAGACAAGGAACTTCCCTTAAGCTTTCAGGAGGGTGGAACCTGGCAGGGAATTAGCATAGGGAGGATATCAAGGTCAAGGTCCACAAGCAAGGCAACAGTTACCCAAAACGGGGGCCAGGGCCCTACAGGTCCCCCTTTTATTAAAAAAATGAGCTTCTGGCAGTCAGTGCTCTTAACCTCTGAGGCATCTCTCCAGCCCGGGGCTTTTTCTAATTCAGTCTGATTTGTTTTGATTTGGATTGCTGAGTTGGTGGAGAGATTTATCGGGGTGCAAAAAAACCTTTCAGGGACACCTTCAATATTTCTATTTGAGGGAGAACAGCGGGCTTCAGGTAAGAAGTCTACATTGTCAGTTCCAGTGTCCCTGCCTAATGGGTGTATCAGGGCAATTGCGAATCATGATGTTAAAACTGTCTAAGAAGTGACGATGTAACTCCTGACAGGAAGAACTGGGCATAGAAAGCCTAGAGCTTCAAAGATACATGCTCAGAAAGAGCCCTTTCTGCATCTAAGAAGCAGCTAGGGAAGGGTGGGAGGGAGAGCCATACCGTGGTGCAGGTAGTGTTGAAAAGGACATGGTCAGCACCAGGTAGTGTGGAAGAGGACAGGGTCAGCACCAGGTAGTGAAGACAGAATTGAAGACACGATCCCTTAAGTTGAGCTGTTTGGCATGTATTGGTCTCTACTAATTCCACCCTGCAGTCGTTAGCTTTGTGAGTGAATAATTTCGGGAGACGGAATCTCAGGGCAAGGAGTAATTTCTTGTCAATGGAACATACAGTCTCTGAGCCTTTCTAGCATCTGGCTTGACAGCTCCTGGATTCAGGATTCAATGCTGTTGGAAGCCTGTAAAGGCAGCATGGAGTGGACTCCTTGGACCTATGTTCTTCCTGCCCTGCCCCCAGTCGTCCTCCCATTCCTAAGAGTGTATCCCAAGGAACCAACCAGTTCCTGTGTAAAGATGCACACTGGACTGGAGCTGAATTGATTACACTAGTGAACAATGAGAAAAAAAACGCTAATCTGAAAGCAGCTGACCCAGTGAATCTTTGGATAGTTGATTGCATTCATAACACATATGTATGACCAAGGAGATAAATTTATCCGTGTAGTGCTGTGAAGGGTACTTACACCAGTGGAGAGCTAGTCATTGTGCAGAACACAAACAAATTGTCAGCTGATCCATCTTGTGGGACTCTCGGCCTTTTGTGGTGTTTGAACCATGGTAACATTCCATCAGTTGCAGAGAACTGACAGCAAGTCAGGCCGCTCTTCTTAGACCGAAAGGAGCTCTGTCCACTGGAGGTCTGTTCAATGCCTCCTTCCAACTGCCAGAGTACTTTTCTGTCCATTCACAAAGCCACTTGGGGTGTGTGTGTGTGTGTGTGTGTGTGTGTGTGTGTGTGTGCGCGCGCGCGCGTGCGCGCGTGCTCCTGCTCAGGGCCACCTGAATGTTTGGCAAGCACTCTCCTGCTGAGCTGTCTCCCTTGTTCACTTCAGGGTTCCTGTCTGTGAACTTCTGAGCCTTTTTGTTTCTTTCACTTCTTGGTGCCAGTTGTGACTTCTTAATGTTCTCCCATTAGTAACGAGTTAAAGAAAAGTGTAAACACATGTTCACTTTCTGTTCCTAGGGCTTCAGAAGACAGATGCTCAGGACTCTATTTCATTTGGATACTCAGGATTTTATTTGACCTTTTCTTGAAAGCTACCCTAAACCACTGAGAGATACTTAGGGTTCCTATCCAGTGCTGAGAGGTTAG
>CABHPH010160822.1:16561-39435 GCA_902168325.1 Peromyscus nudipes | reverse complement strand
CTCCCTCCCCCCTTTCTTCCTCTGGCCTCATCTTGTCTCCCCTTCCCTCCCTCTAGACCACATACTCCTTGAGCACAGGGCCGTTGCAATCCCATCACTGCAGCCTTCCAGCACCCAGAGGCCTACCTCACATATGATGGATTAACAACGAGCATTTGCTTAAAGAATGAATTCGTGTTTTCTCTTCGAGTTTCAATCATAGTTTCTATTTTAGGGTTTATTTTGCTTCATTTCTTTTAACTCGCTGTTCTATTTTAGTATCAATTGCTCCTTCTCACACTGGAAAATAAAGTATTTACTTGTGGCTAAATTCTATTTTTGTCTTTTTTTTTTTTCTTGTTTCTTTCATTTGTGTGGATCATTTCCTTTACATTACTCAGCATGATTCTGAATACACTGGGCTCTCTCCTGCCTGTAACCCATTTCTGTCTTGGGTTCATCCAGTATTTCACTGCATCTGGACCATGAATTCCCATCAGTACATCTTGAGTTATCAATTCCCAGGCTCCCAATCTACTTTTGTAAGAATATTTGTCAATTTTTAAACATTTCCCTCTTTTTCCTTTTGGTGATCACATCTCTACTTATTTTTAAATCTGAATTTACCATGGCAGTACATTTCAGTGGAAGAATCCATCTTATCCCAGAAAGATGGGGGTGGGGTGTGTCTCTTGCCCTCAAATGACTCGGGGGGGGGGGGGGGCACTTTTTTTGTAAGCTGTGGCTGAGGGATAACTAGAGCCAGGGAGGGCAGCATGAGAGCAATGTGAGACGAAGAAAAGGGTGGAAAAGGCAAGTTCACATAAAAAGGAGCTCTTTTTAGGATGGGCAAGTTCTCGTAACTGACTGAGTGGGGAAGAGAACGTGAGAAGAAAAGAGTGGTCGAAAAAGCAGGATTTTCCAGTCCCCTTAGCAGCCTGCCTCCATTTTCTGCCGGCCAAATGAATGAAATCTGTGAGCTCACTTCATCCCGTGGCAGGAAGCAGGCATTAGCGGTCAACATAATGCATGCACGCAGTAATGGGAACAGATTTCTTACCTAACTAGGTGTGAAGAGATGAGAACAAATATTTTTCACTATAAACACAGAAATGAGATTATAGGAAGCCGTACTCCAATTTACAACTTAAAAGTGTTAGACTATCAAACTACAAAATGACTAAAATTATTGCCAACTGTCATCATCCTATAGAAACACAGCTTTTCAGAGCTACACTCTACCTGATATAACCCAATAATGCTTATTAAATGTAGGTTTTTACCTCACATAGCTGTAATTTACTTTAATTTTGTTGGCTATGAAAAAGGAAAATCATTTTAGGAATATTTCCTTCATTTCTTTGGCAAAAACATGATCTTGCAAAGCATATAATATTTCCAAATGCCTTGTGCCGATCAGACATACGTGATAGCAAAAATTACTATACACAGAGCAAAGGATATGCAAAAAAATCATTTGAAATGCTGTTGTGACCAAGGATACAGAATTTGATTAATTGGAAGAGGACAATCTTCATTATTAAATACAAGCTCAGTGCGGGAGCTCTAAAATTATTTGGGACATACTTTCCCAGAAAAAAAAAAAAGCCATACTCTCAACTCCTGAAGTGACCTTGTATGCCCTTTATCTCTAAAAAGTAAATGTGTGCTCTGACTACACAATATAATAGGAAAACTAAGTGAGATGTATAATAGCATATGAGCTTCTGGTAGAGCTAGGGAGGTGTACAGACATAAGAATAAACTGTGTTCAGGTATCTATGAAGCAGTTCAGTTTCAGTATTTAATCCCAGCCCAACATTGACAGGGAGGTGTTGATATAAAGCTGTTTAGAAACTCAATTACAATGCTATTTCCTTTCCTTGGTGGAAATGAAAAGCTGAAGAAGAGAGCAATGGTCAACCATGGGCATCTGCCCAGAGGGTAAAGAGAGGCGCTCACCTAAACATTAGTAAAACATCAGCTTCTATTATAACATTAAAAGAAACAAATCAGGTAGAGGTTCTGAGCAGGAAGTTAGTATGAGTACTACAAACCTCTGAAGCCTCTGGGGACTACCTGACTTCTGAAAGAGATGAAGGTAGGGTGGAGAGGAGGGTAGAGAAGGAGAGGAGAGAATAAATTAAGGTATAGTATTAGTGGGGCTGGGGAATGTAACTCAGTGGTAGAGCATTTGCATAGCATGCAAAAGCCCTAGATTCAACACCCAGTACTGGAAAGGAGGAGGAGTAAGTGGAGGAGGGCAATGAGGTGGGGATAAAGATGCTGATGGGGAGGCTGGAGAGATGGCTCAGCAGTTAAGAGCAGTGGCTGCTCTTCCTGGAGGGCCTGAGTTCAATCCCAGCACCCACGTGGGAGCTCACGACTGCCTGAAATTCCAATTCCAGGGTATACAGCACCTCACACAGACATGCATGGAGGCAAAACACCAATGCACATAAAATACAAGTCAGTAAATTATTTTTCAAAATATTAAAAAAAAAGAGATTCTTAGTGGATGTTCTCTGTCTAGATCATTCTTAGACTGAAGGTACAATAGAGGTACCACTGTTTGGATAAACAACATAATGTCTTGGAAAAGTCATCTGCCATCTGAACTCTCAGAGTTAGATGTATAAATGGTCCCTCTCTGCTGATATGTGACACATGTATTTAATTATATGTAAAATGCTACGCATATGTATCAGTCCTGGGAAAGAAGAATTGCCTCTTGATAGTTTTCCTGTGACTTCTCCCACCGCACCTGGAATTTGTAGGCATCTTTACTCCAGTCTCTACCTCATGGCTCCTTCAGGTCTACCCTCACTTCTCCATCCACATTTCCGTGCGAAGGCCTGGTAGGACAGAGTTGGCCACAGTCTCAACTCCTCCAGCACCACGCCTGCCATGCCTGCGGTCATGTTCCCCACCATGATAATGGACTAAACCTCTAAAACGGTAAACAAGCTCCCGGTTAAATACTCTCTTTAAACGAGCTGCCTTTGTCATGGTGTCTCTTCATCTCAATAGAACAGAGGCTAAGACACCAACCTATCCAAATAATGCAAAGAATGCATGGCCCTGCATGTGTGTATGTGAGGGTGTCTCCCCTTTGGTTGCCATGTATCCGAACACTGAATTTTTAGATAAGGCATCAGGAGTGTCATGAGGCTGATCGTTCCAAACCTACTTTCTCTTATTAACCACAGACATGAAGATGGTAATCCTTGAAAGATCAGCCTTTAGGAAGATGAAGGAAAAGAAATAATACTCATGTATTGAGAGACTATTATCCTGTCTTTGGAACAATGCAGCAAAACTCCTGCTTTTAGCTCTGGAATATATGTGCATGCATACACATATATGCATATGCAAAATTTGATTTTTACTATTACATTATCACATCGTTTTGTTGTCACCAAGTGACAATGCTCATTTGACTTCAAGTCTTTAACTGCTTGTCGTCCAAAGCCTGTCCTCCCCCAGCAGCTTACTGAACTTGCTTATCTTTAAATTTAAACCACAGGCCCCGATTACATTCGATGTATCCTCAGCTCCCATTTTTTTTCTGGCCGAAAGCACAGAAAGCTCATGCTCAGGAGGTTTCCAAGGAGTTCTTTGATGAACTAAAAAGAAACTGTAAGTCAAATACGTGGTTAATGGGATCTGAGGAGCCTTCCATCCTACCTCTGCCGATATGTTAGGTATAGCACTGGTTGGAGGGAGCTGAGTCCACTCCTAGCTTCATGGACAGACCTTAAATGCGTAAGACAATCAGAGCCCTCCATGACTCAAGAAAGAAGTTGTTTCAGTTAGAATGAAGCCTGGATCTTTTGTTTCATAATTGGGAGAAGTTTTCCCTTCTTTATGAGTCAAATAATATACAGCCAATGACCAGGGTTGTGGTAGTCAGTTTCCTAATGTGGGTGAAAGGCAGTTTGAGAGGAAAGTTGACATCTCAATGACAGAGCCTCACTTAGAACGGGAATCATAATATCATCAGACCTTGCTGAACCCACAGCTACCAGCTACTTCCATTGCTGAAGTCACTACATTCCTTGTATACTTTAAGGTAGGGAGTAAGTTTAACATTGCTTATGCCTCCATACAATTTGTTGAGTTTTCTTTTCTTTTCTTTTTTTTTTTAAGTCAGTGGGACACAATATGCAATTTACCTCTTTGCAACATTTCATTTAGAGAAACAAGGCTCTTGGAGAACATTTACTACCCTACTAAGACCTTTGTATATCTTTGCAGCCTTTGTGGATTCTAATGAAAGTCACATTCACAAGTGGTGAAATAATACATTTAAGGACAGTTCCTGCCATGGTTTCAGTCCTGATGCATTTAGACAGCAGTGATGTGGGCTTTTTATTAATTCATGTATCCTGCAGTTTTCGAGCATTTAAATTCCTTCTGCTTGTGTGCCTGGGCCTGTACATGGACACTAGGCGAAAGGCCAGTTTTGTTCTCTATTTCTCTGAGTTTCTGGCATCCTATTGCATGTGTGTACCTTTTCGATGAAACTGAAGAGACCCCAGCAGACAAATGGATTTCAGCATCTCCGTTGTGTACATCTCTAGGCAACACTGCAGCTGGATGTAAAGCCGGCAGATTTCGGGATGGATCTCACCATCTTCCGGGCTGCAGCAGAATGAAAGAGCAAAGCTGTGGACAGTCTCAGGATTCAGTCATCAGCCATTTGTCTGAGCTCTGAGAGGAGGCAAGGCTCAATAAAGATTCCTTTAACCTAGAGTCTGAAATGCAGAGTTTCCTGCTTTCAAGCCAGTAACCACCCTGATGGTTCTTACATAAGTGTCCTTCTGAGTAACTGCTCTCACCCTCCCCGCCTTGGCAGCGGCTTCTGCTGGGAGCTTAGAATCATAAATGCTTGAAGTAATTGAGAATATCAGACATTTTCAATTTAGCCGTAGGAAGAAATTTCCAAAATACACTTAAAGCGTAATAATCTCCTAGCTACAAAGAGATCGAAAACCCCTGCTTCTAGACAGACTAACATGGTCCATTCAATTAACGTTTAGAAGACATCTCTAATATCAGGGCCCCAGCCTAATATGATTAGAGAGCCAATTTTCAAATTACTTTTATCCAGGTTTTTTGTCTTAATCTAAGATATATTCTTTTATTGTTTGCTATGCCTAATTTATGAAAACCCAAATGTTTTTAAATGATAAAATAAATATTTTATGATAAAAGAGAAAAGTAATAATAAAAAGTTATAATAGCTATGCTGGGCAATCTAATTCTGCATAAATGCTGAATTTATGTTTGAAATTATAACCTAAAGTCCTGGAGGTTTTCTTTTAAAATTAATATGTAAATATGATAAAACATGGAGTGATCACTTTGGGTTTTTGAAGGAGAGGATTCATTTGGTGATAAAATTATACTACTTCACCCACAACCGGAATCGCATATATTGAATGATGTAAATGAAAGGGATAAGTTTACAGATTGATTTGAGGTTAAAGAAAGCCTAAAGGTGAACTCTGTTAAATATCCTAATGAGTTCTCTTGATTTCTGCCCCCACTCATTTAAAATGGAATGAAATCTGATTAAACACTGCAGAATTTAGATTCAATTGCTTTGTAAAGTGGGCCAGTAGCAAATTTCAGGGGGTATTTAAGATTTATTTATTTATTATGTACACAGAAGAGGGTGGCAGATCTCATTACAGATAGTTGTAAGCCACCATGTGGGTGCTGGGAATTGAACTCAGGACCTCTGGAAGAGCAGTCGGTGCTCTTAACCTCTGAGCCATCTCTCCAGCCCCTTCAGGGGGTATTTAATCAGATTTTTTTAAAAATGTTCACTTTGTTTTTAAGTTCTGGAATTATAGTTAAAACAAACAAACAAACAAAAACACTATGTACCAAGAACTTGACAGTGAAAATTAGTTTTCATTTTCAATCCTTATTTCGTTGATGAACAAGAGTTTATCTAACCATATGGCTTATATAACTCAGAAAAATGCAAAATTCTCAGCCTCCATACCGTGACGCCTGCACAGTTATCCTGGGTCTTTCGGGGTCAAATAGAACAACGTGTATCCCAGAACTGCTGTGCAGAATTTGGCTTTATCTGGAAGTTAAAACACTATCTTACTTCCATGTCATTTGCCTCACATGGAGCCAGCCTTAGACCATGTCTGAAGCAAAAGACATGTCCCAGGAAAACCTCAGGCATCTTCTACCTTCAAATTGCCAGAAGTTTCCCCCACCCCACATGACTCCATCCATTACCTCTAAATACACACACACACACACACACACACACACACACACACACACACAAAATTTTATATCACCCTTAGTCTTTAGAAATTTCTCTGACTGTGTCCCATTTCTTAATGGTGCTGCTAGACTCTGAAGGTATACTGCAATTAGCAGTTCCCCAAAATAAAAGAAAAAAAGTCCTGTGATTCTGGTGTATTATCTGTTAATACACTGCTTTGCATAGAAAAATCTGAAGGCAATGTCATATTCCAAATGTAACCCAGAAGGAAAACATTCAAAGGCAAACGGATCTTTTCTGTGCTGTTCAACCATCTCAATCACAGTTCCCTATCTTCATCTATTTATGACATCGGTCCTGGTGCCTCATAGGCAGATGAAAGGAAATCAGGAAAAGAAACAGACCTTAGAGGAAATTTGTCACATGTTCTGCACATTTTATGAGTGAGACAACTGGCTAACACAGTGTCATTCCAAGCCGTAGGGGCTTCTTATATTTAAAGGAGAAAAATGTATGCTTAGGGGGCTTAGTTCCCCAAACACTACTGTATTACATATCTTTTGAGTCAGCATATTTTCTTATTTTGCAACTAGAAAGATAAGCAATGCAGTATGTTCTTGGGAAAGGCAGGTCGGAACAGAGACTGGGATGTTTAATTCAAATTGTTTCCAAGGGGGTCGCCTGCCAGTAGCTCAAACTCATGGAGGCTTTCTAGGAACTGGCATCTTTGTGCCCCTCACAAATATTATGAGAAGGAGCTGGGCAAGCGTGGCAGAAAAACAATATGCCTGTTAAAATTAACCGATGCTAAAGCTGCACTATGAATTTCATGGATAAAAAGTCTACAAATTCTCACATATTATCCTTTTGTAACTCACAAACTGAAGCATAGAGAAGAAGAGAGCGTCCTAAAGAGCAGAGTTTGAAAAGCTAAGGCTTTGCTTATGTTTGTGTTTTGCACTGCCCAGAGCAGAGTGCATTAGCCTCTGCACATGAGCGATTTATTCCTTCCATTTCAGAGCCCTTAAGCGTATTGCTCCTCCTGAAAGTGCACAAAAGGCACATTGTCCAGTTGTTAGAATGTGACTAGTGTTACAAATAGCAAATTAAATACTGCTTCAACAACTAAACAGGGTCTTATGTAGCCCAGGCTTGCCTCAGACTCTCTGTAGCTAAAGCTGGCTTTGAACTCCTTACCCTGCTGCTTCTGCCTCCTTGACAGGCAAGCACCAGAACATCTCACTTCATGAGAGGCACGGAATGCACTTAGGTTACTTTCATAATAAATAGAAGTTGACTATAAATAAATAAAAATAAAAATATTCCAACAAAACAAGTAAAAACTCAAACAAAAAGCTGTTCATATCCTTGAAAATTCTTAAGGATAAATTACAGGACCTAAAGAAGCTTTGACATTAAACTAAAAATGAGAACTGTTGCCTCTCCATGAGCTGGAAGCAGTTTACCTTGGTGATAACTTTTCAAATCTTACTGTGCTTACTCCAAATGACTCACTTCCTGTCAAAGTTTAGGTCAGGAGAGGCATTCCTTGGTGATGCTTACTTAATTCATCCAAAGGAACTTTATGAATTAATGGATATATTGTGATTTTTTCTTTTACTGAGTTTAAGTCAAGAACCAAACTGATGATTGTGATTAATCTGAAAGCCTTGATGCTATAAAAAAAAAAAAGTCCCTAAGATTTAGTTCCAACAAAATATCAAGAACTCAAATTTTGGAGCTCAAGTGAAGCCCAGAACCATCTAAAATAGACACTAAATTATAAACCTGCTTTCATTTGACTCACAAGTTCACTGAAGAAGACTTGAGTGTTCCAGTCCCAGAAAGACTTGAAAGCAGACACCACTCAAGGCATCTTTTGAAAATGGAAACTCTCAACTGCTGAAGATCCTTGCCTTATAAATAAAAGTAATATGGTGAAAAATCTGCTGGGATGACTAAAATTAAAAAAAAACATTCTGATAACTCCAAAGTTGGTGAGAAACAGCAAGGCAACATAAACTCTGGTATATTGTTACTGGGAGTTAGAAGTACTTTGGAGAAAACTCTCCAGCAACTTCTTTTAAAACTAAATATACATTTATCCTATGACCTGGCAGTTCCATTCCTAAGTATTTGCCCAAGACCAGTAAAAACGTTCACAGATAGATCCATACAAAAGTACTTGTAGGATTTATTTGGAAGAACCCCAAACTGGAAATGGTCTAATTTTCTACCAAGAGGAAAATGGTTAAAGAAATTAGTATATTCCTAAAAGATATCATTATACCCGACAATTAAAAATAGCTAACTCCTTGTGCTCAAAACAACATGAACATATCTTAGAAGCATTATCTTAACAGAAAATCCTTACATGGAAAAGCAAAATAGGTCTCCATTCACCTGAAGGTGTAGCAAATGAGAAAATAAGAGATAGTGAGATGTTTTAAAATGGTGGATGATGGTCTAAGAAGGGAGGGCAGTCTAGAGCAGGCTGAGACTCCACACCTACAGTCTGAGTGAGATGATGTTCACATTGGACAAAACCCACAGAATGTCACACTTAATATCTGTGTATTTATTGTATGCACCCTTTAATTTCACATTGAGCTGCGTAGCTCCTGAAATGTGTGTCGACTTATTTAGGAGTAAAGTTGACTGATAGCTGCAATTTCAGAAAAGTGGTATGAATTGTTAGCTGGGATGAAGGATGAACAGACAGATAGGTGTGTAATAAAGCAAATGAATACAGAATAAAATGTTAATTGTGGGCTTTAGCTTGTGGCTGGGTATTTACTCTGCTGAAGATTTTCCTGCCCCCAAATAGTCACATGATATAAACAGAGCCAAACAAGTGGGAAGCTTCATAGCTGTTCAGGTCAAACTCAGGAGTTCCACTGGGCATTTGGATGAAGACACATCTTGGCCATGAATTTATCTGCTTTTTTTTGCCAAAGTTACCAGACATTGGTGGTCTCTGCAATTGCTAATAACTTTTGAAAAACAAGCAAAAGATTTGTTGTTTTGGCGGTGTATGTAATGTGATTTACACGTGGGATTGAAGGCACAAAGACAAACACACGAGAGAGAGTTTGGAGTCATAAAGTGTAGATAGACACATACCTTTACCATGTAGAATTGTGATCTGAGGAAAATCACTCTAATTTCTTTGACACTGTCACCTCCACTGTGAAATAGAGGAACAAGGATAGGAAGCAATTCAAGGTCACTGCAAGGATCCAATGAGACTATGCATGGGAAAAGAAGTAAAGAATGTGAAGTGTAGTCAGAAGTTGGCTGCCGTCCATCCTACATCAAGGTTATGTTTACTTAACCGTATTCCTTAGTCTGTTACATAATTGTCTTTATTTACATGCAGTTCCCATAATGGGCTGTGTTGTAATAAATGTGCCATTAGACTGAGGCGAGAAGACGACCCAGTGACAACTCCTCAGTGTGTCACAGATTTTAGTGAGGACAAATAAATAGACGCTTGGGGAATCACCTGGCACAACTGGAGAGCAGAAGCTCCACCATAGCGAGTATATGCCAGTCTGTCTTTTTGGAATTCATTCTGGTTTCAGTTATTAAGGTAAATAGCATGGAAAGTCTCAGGAAATTGAGTGGGACGAGAGAAGGGGACAAGATTCTTTGTTTTATTTTCCGAATAGTGGGGAGAAGGAATAAATGACTTAAGTAAGGAGAATGCTCTTCTGGATATCTCTCCAAATATCCCTAGTGGTTCCTCAAAGATGGATTTCTCTTCATGAATATACCTTATTTTTATACCAACTCAAACCCTAGTCTTCACATAGCTTAGTGAAGGTGATTTCCCAAGATGGTCCCCTAAGTCTAAACCATAAAGAGCTGGTCAGTCAAGAGCTAACAGATGTGTATGATCCAGTAGTTATTTTAGGTTTCAAATTCTTGAAGGTAATTATAGAGTCTATCCATGTTCACAAACACAGAATAGATGCCAGATACCAACTATCCAACGAGTGACATTTTATACACAATGGAGGCCTCCATAAAAGAGAGAAACCCACTGATGCAGGAGACCAGAAACAAGAAACATTTCCAGTTTGGGGTTCTTCCAAATAAATCCTACAATTTATTGTCAGATCATCTCTCTCCCTTTTGCTCACAAACCTCCTCCTGAGAATTCTTACGAACTTGTATGTTTGTACAGTTTGTATTACGAACTGTATTTTCCTTATAGAGTCTTTGCAAGTTTGGTGCTCCCAGGAGCCTTTGGAAGAGCAATTGCAATATTTCC
Organism: Peromyscus nudipes; assembly: GCA_902168325.1. NCBI lineage: Eukaryota > Metazoa > Chordata > Mammalia > Rodentia > Cricetidae > Peromyscus > Peromyscus nudipes. Next base: position 28,924 of record CABHPH010160822.1, on the reverse strand, counting down.
TCTCCTTCACAGCATGTTATTACATGGGGACATATGGCTGGCTCGGCGACTTCCTCCACAGTGAACAGAACCTGGATCAAACTCTACCCCGAGGCAGTGCAAGTCAGTCATAAATGAGACTTGACTTTTAAAGGCAAAAGAGACTTCAATGTGCAGTAGAGCGGTCTTTTGGAAGCAACTTTGGATTCCTTTATGTAAAACGCTGAGGTTCAGAGGGGCGGCACCCTGTGCAGCCTCAGCCCAGACTCTGTCTTCCTGTTGCTTTTTGCTTCCCTTTCACCAGAATCTTGGCCATTTCTTCATGGTGCCTTGGAGAGCTCACAAGTAAATAATGAGTAGCATTACCATGTGCTTTGTTCATTTTTTTTCATTTAAAAATGAAAACTATATTTAAAACAAGTAGCCATCACTTTCCTGACATTACAATGCTTATGTTGAAATAAAATGAAAATATTACTATTGAATTGTACCTGATCTTTAACTCACCTTAAATGTTACTATTCTGGTAAGAATGGGGGAACTGGGAATATGTGGTGACCCTGTAGAGAATGGTCCTCACCCTTCCTAACGCGGTGACCCCTTAATACAGCTCTTCATGCTGGGGCGACCCCAACCATAAAATGATTTTCGTTGCTACTTCCTAACTGTCATTTTGCTACTGTTATAAATCGTGATGTAAATATCCGATATGTGAACCCCTGTGTGGGTTGCGACCCACAGGTTGAGAATCACTGCTGTAGTGATTCTGCCGGGCCTTCTGGGGATTTCTCAAGGCCTGAGAGGTTGGAGGAGTTCATAGGCTGCACACCCTAGCTTCTGATTCTTGTTACAGGAGCTTCTCTTCTGAAGCTCAGGCTCAGAGTCTAGGACACTCTGACGTTCACAAGATAGCATTCTTCAGTGCTCAAAATAAAATGTGTTTCTTACTCAGTGTGGACCTATTTCCCTACCGTACACCCTTTTTGGCTTGAGAGTTTCTTGGCCTCTCCATTTTCCCTCTGAATTTCTTAGCATTTTCCCCTTTACAGTCTCTGGCTAGGAATTATATGGAGTCCAAAAATAGGTCTGTAGATCCTGATCTTATTTGGTCTTAGGATTCTTATAGCTATCAGAGGCCTGTGGCTGAGGGAATCTGACTTTGTGTTCTTCAGACTCTGCTGGGATGAACACAGCACCAAAGATTACATGATGAGAACATAGCCCTTTCTCACTGAATACAGCCGGAATTGATTTATTTTTAAATATATACACATACCTATTAACGATAGGTATATATAAAGAAATGTATATAAATGTGTGTACATAATACTTATACTAACTATAAGATATACAATTATAGAACTCCATAAATATATGCACACATATATGTATAGATAGGCATGTATGTGTATATATTTTAATTTATATATACATATTTGCATAGATGCACATATTTTATATTTAAATATGATTTCTTACAGTTAGGGCAGTTTTATTTTTAAAGATATAAACTTTTGCATGTATATGTTGTTTTAGAAGATACATATTTAAATTAAAGAAGTATTATATATTTCAAATTATAATACACTAAATATTTTTGGATCTGAAATCAAGTTCTTCCAACTCTGAGGCTCACTGTTCCCTCCTGATTTCAATAATCTTCAAGCTGATATTGGCAGTCTTTAAAGGTTGGTCATCATTCTATGCATCTATTTCCCTGAAAAGATTCTCACTCATTAAATGGCATTATATCCAGAGTCTGGGCAAGTCTTTGCATCATGCAGTTAATTCCTACCTTAATCCGTCAGACTTTTCAGGCTCAGTATATTAAACTGTTGAGGCTTATCTAAACAGTATGTAGGCCTCTATTCTTAGTTATACCATTAAGTTTGCCGACACTTAGTGAAGCTATGGAGTTCATCAATATTGTCCAAAACAATGAACAGTTTTCATATGAACTTTGATAACTGGGCTGCCCAATCTTGACCTAGATTGTTAATGCTAAAGAGAGCTTTGGATAGAAGAAAATAAGTTATTTATTTATTTTCTCATTCAACTGTAACAGCGCAAAACAGCGATCAACATTTTCATAATTAATTGTGACCTATAAGTTGTACAGTCATGGAAGAGCTAATAATCAAATCTGCTTCGGTTGTCTGTTCTCCTGGCCTTGTTACATGTGAGAGATTTCACCTAGAAATCTCTTCTAAAAGTGGGAAGAGCAGTAAGTGTCCCAAACACATACCACATGATTGAAATACCATTTTCTAGACTCACTAAAGGATTGATCCAGAAAAGTTCATCTGAAAGGGCTTAGGATGAGGGCAGAAAAGAGGAATCTGCTTTTCACAGTTAATGATAGCAGCAGATACTGTGGCTTCTCCCCTGTCCCAGAGCTCTCGTTTTAATGTCTATGAAGAACGAAGAGAAGGATCAGTGGTTTTGTTTTTTTTTGCATTTTTCCTTTTCCAGCTTCAGATTTTATCTAGCACTACAAAGTCTGTATTACACTCGGTAAGATTTTGGGGTGATGAGTCAGGGAGATGGCTCAGTGGGTTAAGGTGCTAGCTCCCAAATCTGATAACCTGCATTCCAGCCTCGGGCCCCACATGGTAGAAGGAGACAAGAAGTCCCACAAGTTGTCCTCTGACCTCTGCACACACCCCTCACCCACTGCACACACTCCCCTCACCCACTGCACACACCCCTCACCCACTGCACACACTCCCCTCACCCACTACCTCACATGCACATGATACATAAATGCAATAAAATATTTGGTGGTATTACCGTGTCTTTGTTTTGTGGTGCAATTAAAACTTACATATTTTGCATAACTGTCAAAAGATGACATTTTATGCCAATATGGAAATGTGCATTTCTAGGTAGATGTGAGGGCTATTTTGTATAACAACCTAAGTTCCTTATGCAAAAACAAGTATACATGGAAAGTATATTCCACTATGAGCTTCTTCACCGGGTTAGAAAGGTCAGGAAGCTTGCCTCTCGTGTCTATAATCCAGAGAATTCAATAGATTGTTTGCTACACCACAGATCTCAAAGAAACATTTCTCAGTCAACTTACAAAGGTAGTGGCCTGGTGCAGTAGGAGTCACATGTCGGGCTCATGGTGTTGGTGATACCATCACCAACTCAATTTCATCATTACAGATAGGTTTATTATTGTGTGTCCTTCTTCATCTTCTTAAAATAAAAACTATTGGAATTTGTATGCAACTCAGTGGTAAAGGGCTGTCTGGTGTTCACAAGGCCCTGGGTTAGATCCATTGTACCATATACACACAAGCACATATCATTTCATAAGAGTATAATGAAGATGAAAAGATGACTTCTGCCAGTTCCAGAGCTTTTTGAGCTTTAGTTTTCCTGATCTATTACACTGGGACAACCTTGCCTACTTGGTAGTGTGGTAAATGGAATTATACTTGGAAGGCTCAGCACACAATCAACATCCATGAGTGAAAATTCCAAGGATGAGTGGATTGAAGTGCTTGTTCAAAATTCTTCTAAGGATTTAATGCAGAGCCTGTATCTCTGAGCTCTGGAATATTCCAAGCTGCCTAGAAACTTGCTTTGCTTGTCTGACTCTGTTCAACCTCCTGTTTCTGAATCCACATTAAATACTAGACTGGTGTAGACAACCATTAGGTAGAACTTCATCTCTTTCAGGGCCAACAAGGTGAGGTGGCAGCAGAGAGTTGCAGCTACCATGAGCTCCAAGATCCGGAGAGTGGAGAAGAAATACCTCACAGTGTACTATGTTGCTAAGGCAGCCTGTTCAGATGAGGCATGCCAGAGCATTTGTTCTTCATAACTTTTCCAATTAATGATGGGTTTATTAAGACGTATCCCCATGGCAAGTTGAAGGCCATCTGTGAGAAACACGCTTTCAGAAGAGCTCAATAAATAGTTACGGGTAAATTTCCTAGACAAAACTACTTTCCTTGATATGAAACAAAATCGGAGATCTAGAAATTGTAATTATTTAAGGATGTATAAAAATTTTACAACAATCTGTGCTTTCCTAATAAATTATGAATCATGCTGGAGCAATTATTTAAAACCTTCAAAGGCTCTTGAGCTAGATCATGAATCTGATCATGAAATAAGCCATATCATCGAGGAATAACAAAGTCAGACCTACTGAAAAAAATGTTTATCACTTAATGAAGGAGTACATACTTTAAAGAAAATGAGTAAAGATCTTTGAAGCTCAATGCCCATCTTCAGCAGCTCTGTGAACAGAGCTAAGGAGATATGTCCATGATGGTTACCGAACTGACTGCCCCTTTGGGTATACTGAGGAAGAACATGGCAAGTGCAGAATGGCGTGTGGACTGTACTCAGAGTGCTGTGGGGTCAGGGACTGCACGATAGCATGAAGTTATGACTCAGCCTCTCCCTTTAAAATAACCTCTTCAACTTCAGCTATTTTAATTCTCTCCTTCAAAATTGAAAGATGAGGGAATGAACTCCCTTGACTAGTGTTACACTGAGACACCAGTGTGGGTGCTGTGATGCCCTTTGGGTGAGGTACAGTGTAGACTGCTCTTGGAGGTCAAAACGGAGCTCAAACACAGAGTCAAGCAAGAAGCAAGCAGTTATGTGTGGACCACAGACACAAGCTTGAGGCCCGGCATCAGAGTAAATATCCCCATGACAGACGCCAAAGAAGCATTTCGCTCTTGTCTTCACAATTCCAAAAATTCCATTTAGTATATAAAACAGTAAACACATTTGGAAGATGGAATGTATTGGCTTGCTAAATGTCCAGGGAGAAGGCCACTGGGAAGAGGCAGGGGAGAAGACCAGAGCAGGTCAGGGTTAATTAGCAAGCCTGCTTGTGCAGTGGGAAGTGGGCTGCATTCATGCAAGACGGTGGACTCAAAAAAAAAAAAAAAAAAAAAAGCCAAGGAACGGCAGCAGCAAGAAAACCAAATTCCAAACTTGAAAATTGTCCATCCCAAACAGAAACTCTTCTGAAAGAGAACAGCAGTCTTAGGACATCTGTATCCTTAAAGTTACAAAACCACTGTTGGAAATGACATTGGTCCATGAACTTGAGTCCATGGGGTCTGTGTCATGTCCTCAAAGAGATCTCAAGGGGTAACTGGTAAAAGAAAATAATAGTAACCTGAGTGCAGGGGGGCGGGGTTCTGGTCCACTGCAGTCAATCATGGCTTCTTCGGGGGCAGGTAACAAAAGAAATCCTAATATCCAACCTCTACACGAAGCCCAAGTGGCATGGAGTACTTTGAATACCACAGTCATACCTATTTTATAACGTTATTGAAAAGACTCACATGAAATACTGCATGGGACTTATGGGATCATAGCAAATCCAAATGAACAAGGGGAAAATTCCCAGCAGGCAATTCTGCCCATTAGCCTAGCCACCCTTACACTTGTGTTACAGGCTTTCTCTTACTTAATCACAGATGCAAAATACATTTGGTGGGTTTCTTCTACTCAAAAAAGAATAAATTTGGAAAAAAAGAAACAAAAAGGCATTCATGACTTTTTCTGAACTTCTCTTAAGAGTTCATGAAAATTACCATTACCCCAAGGTCTCTTTATTTGATGATGGAGTGTTATAGAATCTCCTCTAAGGCAAACTGATTTCTTTTGAGCACTTATAGAAAGCTTGAAGTTCTTTCTTCCTTCCTTGATGTGATATCATTTTACTGTCAGCAAATTTTCAACTAAATAGCTCCGTCATGGAGTTTGACATATGATTTTCCTTTCTTTCCTGATGATAAAGCCTAATGTGCCATTAGGCACCTCTGCCAATGGTTAGCTCAAGAACAGAAATAGCTCTTCACACAGACAGACATAAGGGCATGAAGAGGGAGCTAATAGCAAATGTTTAGGTCAGTCTCTCCAGTGGGGAGCATTGCTTTTGATTTTTCAAAGCTGTGTATATTATGCAAGCTCATGAGCACTCAGCCTGGAAAACAAAACAAAAATCAAAAAAGGTGGTGGGTTTCCCTGATGAGGGACTTGGGATAGGACCCCTTTTGGGAATCTCTTCAGCATTAGCAAAACACAGTGTGATGCTTGGTGGGAGTTTGCTACGGTCCAGACATTGTCCTGCGCTTTGGCTCCCATAGTGAGTCGACAAAGTGGTAGCTGTCCTCCTTGTACAGTGAAGCCCAGGAGAGGATAGGGGACTTGGTGAGGGTCACGCCAGAAGTAAATGCAGAGAAACGATGGAAGCCTATGCTTGTGCTTTTAGCTCCTCCACGATATTACTAGAGCAGGTGCCCAGGAAGGCACCGTTCTTACATACTTGTTTTAAGTCTTACCCTGAGTTACCGACAACTTGCCTTAGGCAAAATGTTGGATTAGGAAGAAAATAAGTATTTCTTCCTACTTTTTCCTTCCTAGGTCCCCAAACAGTCTGGCTCAAAAGTCAGCTTTACTCCTACTTTTCCATTTAGAATAAGTGTAAACTACTATTTTCTGTCCACTTGTCTGGCATAAGAGGCCCACCAGGCTAATGCAAGCTGGTGTATACTGGGGGACTTGGAGAAGCTACCAAGGAGAACAAGGGCTCCCCCCTGCAGAGATCTCCCCATCTAAGATGAGCCATAGGAAAGAGAAAAGGACTTGGTGAGACTTGGGAGGGAAGACTCCTTTCTACTGTCCGAGTCGTTTTTCTGCACACTAGAACAGAAATGCAGTGGGAGAGAAAAGAAAGATCGCGTTACTGCAGTTCAGACGCCACTGTTAATCTCTTCTCCTCAAGGACTGGATGCAGTGTAGTGCCCCTTTCTCACCATTTTGTTAGGAATGTGGGAATTCTCTCCGTAAGAAGAGAAAGGTGTACTGAAAGTGATTTGTAAAGCATTGTAGAAGCAACAAGTGAAATAAATATATTAATGCAAACATAGACAACGTTGGTGGCTAATGGTCCAGCTGGATTTGTAGAGTAAGAATTTTAAAATATTAGAAAAATAGTACCCTACCTTTGTATTCCCCGTGGTCCTACCAATAAAATATAAACAGGCACTTCTGACATACCACATTGATTTGTTAACTATGATATATATTTATTTTTTTTTTCTTTGTAAAATTATACATTTATTTCTGTGGTTGTCTGTATACAAAATACATGTCATGAGTATCACAAAACCTCTGAACTTGTGCATCTCTAAATATATTTCATAAAATAAAGAAATAACTATTTTAATAGAAAACATGATGGAGCTTAATGTCTATGGTATATACAAACAGAAGTATCCTCTAATGAGCTGAATGCCTACATAAGTCTGTGTACATATTGTGTTCCTGGAAAATGCTACAAAAGTGATCCACACATGAAATATTAACAACATAATATCATATGAGAATGCTAAACATGTATGTTAACTACATAAAACACCCATCTACTCAGAGGACAGGCAGGATACACAAGCATTTTAGAACATGCTCTGATACAGAAATGAAAGGTACATCTCATAATTCAATCAAAACACGTGCTTTTCCTGACATAAAGACATTCTAAATATAATAAAAGCTACAGAAATGATGAGCTTAACTTTATCTTTACATAGAACATTAAAAACTACCCATTACTATGTGCATGTTAGCAATTTCAGATGCAAGGAAAGCATAAAAGCAACAGAACCTCCTGCAGTCTTCTGAAGCTGGTCATGATCACTCCCAATTTTTGACAAAAACTGAAACAGTCAATTAAACAATACATTTCAAGCTGATAAACCTGCACAGAATTCATTTGGTCCCATTCACAAAGCACAGCCGGGCAGCCATTGGCTCAGATGACCAGAGCCCACTAGTCCCCTCTGGTTTTTATAAGTGCTTTTTTGTTATTATTTTTAATTCTTCCCTAATTCCAGATCTTCTACCAGCATTATGACTCTTCAAAAACAATAATTTATTTCCTCCTCAACATACATGGACATTCTTTCATTCCCTACCTGTCTTTCAGACTTCATGGGGTAAAATATACAATGCAAAAGCCAGACTTATCTATGTACTAGGGTATTTTTAAAAAGCAAAAAACTTATGATGTTTATGAACATAACATTCAGTAACAAGAAAGTCCAGGGGTCTCTGGTCAGAAAAACAGACTAATCTTCAGAAACTGGTTCCACCCCTGGGTGACACTGTATTACAGTCACACTATGTTGTACCTGGTTTCTGGACACAAGGAAGAGCCCTGGATTTTCTCCCTGCCCACAAAATAGTATACATGCTACTTTATGATGCTGCACAAACTGTAGTCTGTCATCAATTCAGGAAACAAAATACATCTCTCATTTTAAAATGTGACTAAAACTAATTTTAGCATCTCTTCCTTTTTTGTTTTAGGCAGATTGCTTACAGCTCAGACTGGCCTGGAACTCACTTTGTAGCTGAGAATGACCTAGAACTTCTGATCCCTCTGCCTCTACCTCTAGAGCACTGGAGTAACAGGCATGTGCCACCATGCCTAGTTTAAATGATGCTGGTAACTTTCTTATTTGGGAAGAATAGTATATCTCTTGGTCTCAGTAAAGCAATATTAAAACACCATGATAACAGTGGCCTCTCCGTGTTTGCTCTCGTAGGGCATCAGCCTTGGTAGCAAGCACACTGCTAGCATGGTTTCTCTCCACATGAGAGCCTTGCTAAACGACCATCAGTGAGGAGGCCCTTCCTAATGTCTGAAAGTGCATGGCGGCACCAGCGGAAGTACTGATAGGCAGCATCTACGTTATGTTTTCTGTTTTGTTCTGATTGGCACCAGTTCAGATGAGGAGCTTTCTACTCGGTGATTCATTTACCTTTTCACTTTGCTTTGCTACTTTAACAACAACAATAAGAGCGCAGAATTGATTCTTTAGAAGACATGACTAACATGCTGAATGTACCTTCTGGTAATGTGATGAATATACCTTCTGATCTTTCTGCAGTGGCAAGCTTAGCTTTAGCAGGTAGGTAGGTGGGTTGGTTGGTTGGTGGGTTTTTGAGACAGGGTTTCAAGTTGCAAAGGTTAGCCCCAAACACACTTTGTAGCCAAGGATGACTTTTAACTCTTGATTCTCCGTCCAGCTCAAGCTGTGAGATTACAGGTGTGAGCCTCTTGTGCCCAACTGCAGCCTCAGCTTTAAGCACATTGATCTTCTCTAAATTAGTGAAATTCATCCTCTGTGTATAAGGCAGGGTGTTCTAAAGAAAACAATGTATTTACATTTATTTATTCAGCTGTCAGGGGCAGGGAGCTTTGTGTACATGCATGCCCGTGTAGGGCATCAGGCTTGGTAGCAAGCACCTTAGCTGCTGAGCCATTTCGCCAGCCTTCTAGAGAAAAATGTGTGGTTTCTGGGTTTTGAGCCCTACCCTAGGACAGACAGCATAAAATATATCAGTGTCACTTCATAGTTACACACCCACAGAGATATGTGACCGATTCTAAGCCATAGGTATGATGTGGTATGTCTTTAGACACCATAGCAAGAATTAACCCTTTCAGAATAAAACTGGAGACATAACCATATCATGCTCTTCCCATGAGTCTGGCATTCTGACATTAAAACATAAAATACAAGAAAAACATCCTAAATAACAAGTCTCCTCAAGACCCCAGGAGAACATAGAGAGTAGGGGGCTGCCCTATAGTGTAGTAGCAGGAAGTTGATGGGCATGCAATAGTAATTTCAACTGATGCCAAGCATGTAACAGACCCCTCACCTGAAGGTGATGTCAAAGTCACTTCCAGTCGAGTGCAAAACTCTCAATGTTCCAATTCCACCAGCAAACCAGTGATCATAAGTGTCTTTAAAATTGAAATATGGCTAAGGCAGCAATGATATAAAATTAAAACTAAGAAATTGCAAAGAATTGACACCTCAAAGCAATACACTGGATATATATCCAAGTGCCCTCTCTATAAACAATGCACGACCCTTTACCAAGACCTCATTCATATGCTCTATACATGCTTCCCAAATCTGTCAGTTAGTCTCACTTACTTGTGGACCTAACCTATCATAGGCACCCAATTTCCATAGAGGAGACTGCCACTTTTGAGAAGTGAACGGACCTGCAACTTTTGTTAAGGTCACCTTCAGAGTTATGCCTACAGTTTTAATTCCCAATGGATAATTGATTACATGTTTTGTTAGACCACATATAGAGATGATTTTGATTTGAGTCACATGTTTGGGTCCCAGGTATTAAAATACATGCACAGGAGAAGATGATGTCCTCATTTATTTCAACATTTTGTGGCCATTATTATGCCTGTAACCTTCTTGAAATGTTCTTAAAAGCTCAGTTTATTTCTCATGCAAAATGTCAGTGTTGTGCCTCATTAAGGCAGCTGTCAAGAGGGACCCTGGAGTCTAAGAATCGCAGTGTAATGGAGAAAAGGCGGGAACAGAGAGTGATGCTCCATTAAGGAGAAATGCCCATCAATCCCATCTAGTTCCTGCTTTAAAAGCATCTATGCCATAGCAGAAGAGTCCTTGTTTTGTTCATTCTCTTCTTTTTCTTGAGGACTGGTGACTGTCACTTCTGGTCTTGGTGGTCTTTGAGGATCTAAGTCAGCCTCATCTTGTCCACTGTTGTCTCCTTCAGTCTTTCCTTCCTCATCCACTGCTGGTTGAAGCTCCTCAGTAACCTGGTCCAGTTCCTCACCATTCTCTTCATCAGTGACACCATTTACCCGAGAGGAACTTGCCTTCTCTCCATGGTCTGGGATTTCCTCCTCTCGCTTAGGGGCATCAGCAGCCTCACTACCCTCTCCATCTTCAGCGTCACCATTCCTGGCTGAGAAGTCTTCTTTCTGCTTGACATCTTTGTTTTCTCACCATCTTCTTCCTCATCAACTATTTCTGCTGGCCTCTTTCCCTATTTCTGCATATCTTTTCTTTCCTTCTCATTCCAAGTTTGGCTGTGCTGCTGGGTGGCTGGCCTTGGCATCCTCCTCTCTTCCTTTTCTCATTCTTTGATCCCAACTATGATATATTTTAAACACAACAAATAGAAGTTTAGAAATGAATATGAAGTATGAAGTTACAATATCTTCCGCTAGCTCAACTTGCCTATGCCCCTTCAATGTCCAGAGGCTTTGGCTGGAGCTTCCCAAACTTTAGTATGCATCAAATCATCAGGAGGGCTTATCAAGCCACAGAGTGCTGGGCCCTCTTCCTGGGTTTCCGTCCTGGGTTTGGGATGGACACTGATCATTTAATCTCTGTTTCAGGAGAATTGTTCTCACTGCCGCTCTGCTGTGCCAATAAAGTGTAACCTTGAATCAAAGGACAGAGTCAGCAATATGCTGACTGGAATTAGCCATAGAGATGTTGGAGGACTAGGGAAGTCTGATAGAGAGGGGCGGGAAAAGAGAAAGAAGGGCTTGGGGAGATTTTGTGGGCTTTTGGATCTGGAAAACTTAGAGTAGGGTCAGCTGGTTGTTTCTCCGCTATTCCTTTTTATCTCAATTTCTGATTCCCAAGTTTTTATTAATGCTAGAACAATTAAGGAAAATGTTATAAATCTCTATTAAATTTCCAGCTTATGTCAGGTGGTGGTGGCGCATGCCTTTAATTCTAGCACTTGGGAAGCAGAGCTAGGCAGATCTCTGTAAGTTTGAGGCCAGCCTGGTCTACAGACGAGATCCAGGACAGGCACCAAAACTACATGGAGAAACCCTATCTCAAAAACCAAAAACAAAAAAACCCAAAATAAAAAAAAAAAAACAGAATAAAATTCCACCTTACTCAGTATCCATATTTGGAGAAGCTTTGGGTTAATGTATTGTAGACATACCCTTGGTGGGCACGTTAAACTAAAACACTAGCTAGACAGGACTAAAATTTGATGTTACAAATGAGAATTTCAGGATGTATGTATGTGTGCATGCAAACACACACACATTTTCATGCAGATGTACAGGCATGTATGTGTTTATGTGAAAGCTAGAATTCAATATTGGATATCTTTAGCATCCTACACCAATGGTTCTCAACCTGTGGGTTGAGACCCCTTTGAGTCACCTAAGACCATTGAAAGCACGTGTATTTACATTACAATTCGTAACAGTAGCACAACTGTAGCTGTGAAGTAGCAACAAAAATAATTTTAGGAACTGTATTAAAGGAACATGAGGAACTTTATTATAGGGTCACAGCATTAGGAAGGTTGAGAACCACTGTTCTACACCTTGTTTTTTTCTGAGACAGGGTCTTTCACTGAACCTGGAGCCCAATGACTCTGCTAAGCTAGAGTCATTGGTCAGTGGGCTCCAGGAATCCACCTATCTCTATCTCCTCAATGCTAGAGTTACAGACTTGCACCTTTGAGCCTCGTGTGTGTGTGTGTGTGTGTGTGTGTGTGTGTGTGTGTGTGTGTGTG